>CM037852.1:146967476-146997626 GCA_021234595.1 Delia radicum
TCTTCAAGATGGTAAAAAATCGCAGAATTTCAGAACTGATTGAAAAATATTCTCTTCAAGAATTAGAATATGCAGTTCAGAATTAAAAAAAACTACAGTCATCAAAGCATCAAAAAAAGTTTCTGCCTTCTGAAGCTTTGGCTTTATATATTGATTTAGACCTTTCCGAAAGAAAGTATAATACCCTTCGCCATACAATAAACAGTTTACATCCAAACTGTTTGCCCTCGTTATATGCGTTGCAAAGTGAAAAACAAAAAATTGTTCCATATTTTACGGCAACAGAAACATCAGCAGCAGTTAATTTGAAATCAATAATGCGCAGAACAGCCGAAGGATTAATTGAAATATGTGATGAGCCAGATGATTTATCGAAATTGTCTGTAATTTGTAAGTGGGGTATGGACGGAAGTTCTGGACATAGCAGATATAAACAAAAATTTTCCGATGATACCCAAACTGATGAATTCATGTTTTTATAGCATTTGTACCACTTAAGTAAGTACCACTAAATTCTAACTATCAAGCTTTATAAAATCTTGAGTTTTACGAAGTTAATCTTAATCTTATACTCTTATTTAAGAATGATTAACATGACAACACAGAAGGAAATTTGGACAAACAAAGTTGCAAGTTCGTCCCATTATTGTAGGCCAATAAAATTTCTTTTAGCTAAAGAAAATGCTGTACTAGTTATGGAGGAGTATAATTTAATAAATACAGCTATTGAAAATATTGAAACCGTGATTATCGAAAAGAATGGCAAAGTTATAGAAATTGTTTTCGACATGCATTGTACTATGATAGACGGATCAGTGGCAAATATACTAACCAATACAAATTCAGCAAGTCGGTTGTTTTATATGTAAATCAAGTCCTACAGAAATGAACAACATGGACTTTGTTAGAGAACCAGATGTAAATAGTTTTAAATTTGGACTTTCTACGTTGCATTCCTGGATACGTTTTTTGGAATGTGTCTTACATATCGCATATCGTCTTAGTTTCAAAAAATGGCGCGTTAGTGACGAAACTAGAGAAGAGTTTTTAGAAACAAAAAAATAATTCAACATGAATTTAAAGTAAAATGGGATTAATGATTGATCAAGTCAAATCTGGATTTGGCACAACAAACGATGGCAATACTGCTCGGCGATTTTTTGCCAACAGTTCTTTAACCGCGGAAATAACTGGTGTAAATAAACAACTGATTGAAAATTTCGCTATTATTTTAAGGGTGCTATCTTGTGGGTTACCAATAAATACCCATACATTTGAAGAGCTTTTAACTAGCACCAAGAACATATATTTAACACACTATGATTGGTATTATATGCCCAGTAGTGTTCACAAGGTATTAATACACGGATGTGAAGTTATTCAGTTTTTTGAAATACCTATAGGTTGTTCACTATTTATTGTTATACTTATAAAAAATCATTTTTAAACTTTTTTTATTAAGGTTGTTTGTCTGAGGAAGCACTGGAAGCAAATCACAAGCATATAAGAAAAGCACGGTTAGGCACATACAAGAAAAAATATCAAGGGAAGTACTAACAAGGATTTAATGACCCATTTGCTGTTAGCAATCAGATCCGGTTTTGTCATCGAAGAGAAACTAAGTAAAAATAAAACTAAAGCTATAACCTACGGGGAAGAAATACAGAAATATATTTTTAAACGACAATTTAATTCAGATGAACCAAGTTTTTCTTCGAGTTATAAAATATACTTCGGAAGAATCAAGTACTGATGATTAAAACATCTTTTATATGCCAAAACAATAATCTTTTCATATTATTTTTTTGTAAATTTTGTAATGAATTTTTTATATCTTTGTTTTTATAATTAGTCTTATAATTTTCAGAAACCGTAAAAATATATCTTCATGTAATAAAAAACTGTTAATAAATTTTTAAGTAATACAGAATTTTATTTGAAGTTCTATTTTATTATTTTACTAAATAGATTATAATGAAATTTTAAATAGTTAATACAAGCACAAATACCTTTTTAACATTTTGTAGCAAGGTTTTCAAATAGCGTTTTCAAGAAAACGGATATATTGAAGCAAATTTAAACCTTGCTTCGATTGAAATGAAATTAGTACGGATATTAATAGCTTCATTTCCAGTTCAATAACTAATTTCTACCATTTTTTAACTAGAATTGAAGATTTTATTTAATATTTAAAAATTTTGGGTTTTTGGAGGTTATGCATGTAAATTTTGTTTCTAAATTTTGAATAAAGAAAAAGTTGTGATGTTTGGATGAATTTTAAAGGGATTATATCGTTTTTACGAAAAAGGATATATGACAGCTAAATGAGTCCTTGCTGCGCTTGCAATGAAAAGTTCTTCATACGTAAGGAGCAATATTTCTGACCCAGCAACCAGGTTTTTTAATTTTATGACGAAAATTGTGGCTTTTATTAAAATTTTAAATTCAGGATATATGCGGGATGTAAGAGTCCTTGAACCAATTTTGTCTAATTCTTTTTTTATATCTTAGTTTAGTTTTTCTAACGTAAGGAGCCTTATTTCTAACCCAGGAATCAGGTTTTTTAATTTTATGACGAAAATAGTGGCTTTTATTAAAATTTTAAAATTCAGGATATATGTGGGATGTGCGAATCCTTGAACCGATTTTTTTCGAATTTTTTTTTCATTTCTTATTCTGAACAAAGAAAATTGCAGAATAGCTTTTTTAATTTTTTGACGAAAATTGTGGCTTTTATTAAAATTTTTAAATTTAGGATATATTGGAGGTGTGCGAGTCCTTGCACCGATTTCGTCGAATTTTTTTTTTTTTTTATTTTTATTCTAAACTAAGAAAACACGTGGATAGCTTTTTTTTAATTTTGTGACGAAAATTGTGGCTTTTATTAAAAATTAGAAATTCAGGATATATAGGAGGTGTGCGAGTCCTTGCCCCGATTTTTTCCAATTTTTTTTTTATTGTTACTTTGACAAAAAAAAAAATAGCAGGACAACGTTTTTCAATTTTAAGATCAAAATTGTGGCTTTAACTCTATTTTTTTAAATCAGGATGTATGGGAGGTGTACGAGTCCTTGCACCGATTTCGTCCAAAAATTTAATTTTTTTCACTTTTATTAAAAAAATAGAATGCCAAATATTCAGAATTTTTTGAATAAAATTGTGGCATTTAGTCAAATTTTTCAGTTCAGGATGTATGGGAGGTGTTCGAGTCCTTGAACCGATTTTGTCCAAAATTTTTTTTTTTTTCTAATTTTGGAATAAGAAAATAGCATGCCAAGTTTTATTTATATACAATAACTCCTTCTATTTTTGCACCCTGCTTATATGGGAACAAAGCACTGTGCGACGGGGAATTGATATCAACAAATTTTCCGTAATATCGGGTGCTATTTCGGCCCATGCACGAATAAGGGTGGTTTTCAATGTTTCGCGGCTACTAATGTTATATTTTCGTACCGATTTTTCCAAAACGTCCCATATGTGCTCTATAGGGTTTAAGTCTTTAGACTGGGGTGGTGAACTGAGCTGTCTTGGGACATATTATAGAAGCCAGTCTTGAACAACGTGTGCAGTATTCTTAGGGTCGTTATCTTGTTGGAAATCCATTGATTTCACAGGTCCAAGCTATCAACAGATGACCGCAGATTATTTTCCAATATGTTCATATATTGATAGCGGTCCATATTACCCTCGACAAAAACCAAACGACCAACTTCAGATGGTGCAATGGCGCCCCAAACCATAACGTTACCATCACCATGTTTGACAGTAGGTATTATATTCTTTGGATAAAGTGCTGTCTTTGGTTTTCGCCAAACTATGGATCGACCATCACTTCCAAAAATGGTATACTTACTTTCGTCGGTAATATAACACGCTTCCAAAAATCCATATCCTTGTCTAAATGTGCTTTAGCAAACTCAAGGCGAAGTTTACGATTCTTCGCTGAAATTAGTGCTTTTTTGCGTGCCACTCTGCTATTAAATCCATTGTCATGTAAAACATTTATTATTTTTTCGTGGAGTAACAATTATATTGGAACATTTTTCGATGTGTTCCGCCAATTTCGGGGCACTTATTTTCGGATCCTGGTTGACTACTTTAATAACACTGCTAACATCGCGTCTCGAAAGCTTCTTAGGTCTGCCAGATCGTGGCTTTTTTTCGATACTATTGGTATTATTATAATTTCTAATGATCGTCAGTACAGTAGCACGACTTAATTTAACTGTCTTAGCAATTTCTAGATAAGATGTAAGGAGTTGCCACGCTGTATGTGGACTTTTTTCCCGCTAATAATTATGTTTTTCCCTAAAAATGTCTATGTTTTATTTTTTTTCATATTTTTATTTCTTCGAATAATCTTTATTTTAAATGCCTTAAACATTGATATAAATGTTTTTCAATTACCGCTACTAATTCACTAGAACTTCAAATCCGTAGGGTGTATGTAGACTTTATTCCTTGACTGTATATAATTTTGATTTGTGTTACATCTATTTATACACATGTCCGTACATATTTAGACTACCATATACTATTGTATATGTCATATACAATTATATATTGGTCGATATGTAATAAAATGTAATTATATGTGGTATCGTATCGTAACATTTATATAATATATGCATGATTATATGTAAACGTTTTTACTTGGGTATGATTTGTTCTGAAAATTGCAAAGTTTAGCATAACTAAATACCACTTTTTTTAGTTCTTAAATATTTTTATTTAAATTAGTTCAAATTCTTTTTAATTTAATTTTTTTTTTTAATTTAATTTAATATTTATTGAGCCTTTTTTTTAACAATGAAAGAAATTGAAACAATAAAACAAGAAGATAACTTAAGACTAAAACGTATTATCTTAATTTTCAATAATTTTAAACAGCACCAAGCTTTATCTTTAATGATGTAAAAAAAAAAATCTAAAAGATTCCAAAAACGTTTAGTATGTCCTTGCTCCCGGGACTTACATAATTTGAGAGATAATCTCTTAAAATAAACTTAATTCTAACTTAAAAACTAAAATTACAGACTAAATTAGACTAACATAAAATAAAAACAACACACAAATATCACAAAAATAGTACTATCCTCTATGAGTACCAGGAGTGCTTTTGGTATAAAAGCTGGGACATATATTGACATTTAAGTCGAAATTTGGAGGTTCTTCATTAATATACCCAATCGGTGATAGGTAGTTTGTGTTAGTCCAGTTAAAGCTTCTTTGTTCATAAAAAATGTTTTTAATATGATTATTATTATGATTTCTAATTCTTGCTATAAAATTTTTTAAAATGTCACAAACATAAAGACCAATTGGAGTTACTTTAGCTTGACTATAAATATAGTGATTAGAAAATCGTTTATTGACTGATTCGTAGTTCAATCCTATACAACATCTTAAAATTTTTCGTTCTAGAGTTTCCATTTCCTTTATTATGATTGGGGAAATGTTAAACCATATGGGGAAACCATATAAGAAAACTGGTCTTATACTCGTTTTATATAATAAAAGTTTAGTTCTCCTTGGCAAACTTTTATTGTATAAAATTTTAGAAAATGCTCCCAATATTTTATAGGACTTATTCAAAACGATTCTGGCATGACGATTAAATTTTACAAGATTATTAAAATTAACTCCAAGATATTTTATATTGTCGGTAATGGGAATTTCAATACCATCAAGAAATAACTTTAGCTTTTTACTCTCTGGCACAACAAAATTTCTACATTTTCCAGATGCATTGCGGAGACAAATCGCTTCACTTTTAGAGGTATTAATTTTGATTCCCCAATCATCATAAAAACGTTTAACAACTCTCAGATGGTTAGAAACTTGTGTTAAGGCGTCAATAGGCGATTCATTGTGTGAATACAGGAGAGAATCATCCGCGTATAGCAACGCAGTTGAATTTGGTGTTACGTGAGGAAAATCGGACATAAAAATATTATAAAGATGTGGAGCTAATATGGAGCCCTGTGGCACTCCACAACTAATATTCCCAAAATCTGACGACTTACTGTTGAAGTGGACACAAAAAGTTCTATTAGTGAAAAAGCTTTGAAAAAGTTTTACAATAGAAGCATTAAATCCTATTTGAATCATTTTATAAATGATGCCTTTGTGAAAAGCATGGTCAAATGCTTTTTCTACATCTAAAGAAACCGCTACAGTACAACAGCGATTACGAAGATTAGAAATCACATCATTATGAAATTTTAATAAGGCATCAACAGTAGAATGACCATTTTTAAATCCAAATTGCAGATCAGGAATATATGAAACGTTAATTCCTATGTCCATTTTTTCCCTTATAATTTTTTCAAAAATTTTTCCTAAATTCGAAAGTAGTGAAATTGGACCGCAAATTGTTAATATCCGTAATATTTTTCTTCTTTTGAATGGGTATAATTTTCGAAGTTTTCCACGCATCCGGAAAATACGAATTATTTAAACAATTATTAAAAATAATCGTAAGGTATTCAAAAGCTTTAATTGGAAGTTTTTTTATAATAAAATTGGAAATATTGTCTAAGCCATAAGATTTTTTGTTATTAATATTTTTAGAATGCGCTAAAAACTTCATCTAAAGACGATAGACTTTCACAGTTTTGTGTGTTACTGGCTGGAAAATGTTCTGAAAATGTATATATATTATCTGGTACCCCATTAAGTGTAGAACTTATAGTTTCCGAAACTTCTGAAAAGTCTCTATTAGGGAAATTTCCACTGTAGATGTTTGAAAAGTGTTCCTTAAGCTTGTTTAACTTTATTTCATCGTCATCAATGATTATACCATCTACAGACAAACTTTTGACATGTTTATTTCTCATGTATCCAATAATTCTATATATCTGTTTATGTGCAGTGGGTCCAGCTTTAATATTATGAAGTTTTGATTTGAAAATTTCCGATTGTTCTAACGCTACCTGTCTTTTAATAATGATATTTAACAGTTGTATTTGTTTAGAAAGCAGTAAATATTCTGAATCAGAGCGATTTAGAGTTCTATGATATATTCTCTTCAAATTCCTCTGCCAAGAGTATTTAATTTTAAACAAATTCTTAATTTGTTCTGAAATTAAAAACTTTCGATTTTTTAATTCAATTTTTCAGAATGGTTATTGGATACTGAATTTATAGTGTTTGTGATTCTATTTATATACTCATTGATTTCGTTATTCGACAAATTTTCATCTAAATTAGGAAAGTAATTTAAAATATGATTATTTATATCGTTTCTAAAGTTATCCCAATTTGTATTCTTAAAGGATAAAAAAGTTGAAGGTGGATTTAAAATAACATCAAAATTTGGGAGTTTAAGCTGAAGCTTCAGAGGAAAGTGATCAGAGAATGTAGGAAGACCAGAAATTTTGAAATTGGAATTTGTTGAATTTATACAATTAGAACTCACTAAGAAATGGTCAAGGAAAGAGGACCCATTCGGATATGATGGAAATGAATTAGAAATACGTGTAAAAAAAATAGAGTTTTGCTGTAAAAAGTTAAAAAATAAATTTCCATTTTGATTGTTTACTGAATCACCCCAAGAAATATGCTTAGCATTGAAATCCCCACCAATAAACGTTCCATCAAATTTTGAGAGAGAACACTGATATCTGTAAGACCATTTGTAAGAATTGTTGAATTACAATTACATGGGATATACACAGAACCAACTAACAATTTTTTTACTAAACCATCAATTACTATTTCAATTGACACAAATATATTTGGAAAATCTAAACCAGCTGTATTCATTTTAGTATATTTGTATGATTTTCTTAAGACTATAGCGACTCCAAGAGAACTTTGGTCTCTTATAAAATTATAATTTTCCATAACTACATTATGTCGAGCATGAAGATGAGTTTCCTGAATGAATGCAGCATCTACCTTATTAATTCGTAAAATATTCAATAGATCTATTCTTCGACTCACTTCAATGAGAGATCTAACATTAAAAGAAAGTAAATTAAATACATTACGGGTCATATGCTTGATTTACTTCGACTAGAAGATTACGACATTGTTGTCTGGCTTTCTCCTCAGAAAGATTTTATAATTCATAATAAAATTCTCTATTTTGCTTTCTAAAGATAACGCCTCAGGTTGACAAAGAATTTTAGCAATTTTTAAAAACTCTTGTATTATAGGTGGTTTCGAAATAGATTGCTTAATATGATTTAAATTAGAATTTGGAAAAAGACTAGCGAAAGATCGATTTTGCTGTACAAAATTGGTGTTGTTTAGAGCATTAGCTACGTTAATGGAAGCTCTTTGTTTTCTTTCTCTAACTTCGAGTTGAATTCTTTTCTTTATTTCTACATATTTTTTTATAAGCAGAGCAGCCTTTAAAACTAGATGGATGGCCATGTTGCTTGCAATTATTACAAAAAGGTAAATTGTCTTTGTTTGAGACAAATTTACATTCTCCAGGAGCATGGCCTTGATCACATTTGACACAGGTATATGGTCGGTTGCAATTACGTGACATGTGTCCCCATTGTTGACAACGCCAACATTGAATCTCCCTTCTATTACTCTTAGGAGGTTCCCATGATATTCTTTGGTTTAATAAGTATTTTAAGCCAGTTATTTCTCTTAAAGTTTTACCCGTCTTTAATGTAATTAAAAATAGTCCTGTATCAAAATCGTTCTTTATGGAAAAAGGAGTAGAAAATTTAGAAACCGACTCAATTGTATTTGGAACCAACGAATCAATCTCAGTCTGTATCAATTTAGTATCGGACTTATAATATAAACCCCTAAGCACTATACTTAAACGTTTTTGTTCAACCGGTGTGTATGAGTAAGATTCAATCTTCTTTTCCCTAAGTAATTGCATCATCTCAGCATGGACCAATGCGTCTTTCACAAATAACTTGCTTTTGTGTCTGTTTTTGTTAACGATTTTATAGTCAATTTTCTTAGTCTTAAGTTGATTTGTTAAATCTTCAATGTTAACATTAACAAGAATATTGGTGGGCAAAAGGAATTTTCCTTTTTCGATAATTTGCTGGTGTCTTTTATTAAATTATTCTTTCTAGCATTGTTTTTTTCTTCCTGAATATTTAACTCACCTAAATAGCGAATCTATTTTGTGAACCTTGTGCGTTGTTTGGTAACAAATTATTTTCTTTTGGATTTTGCTTCTTTAAGCCAAATTTAGATAAATCTACCTTATCATTACTAGATCTTTTTCGTTTGTTGTTTTGTACACATCGAAATCTTCTTCGTCTGATGTAAATGAAAGGATAGAATCACATTCCAATGAAGTACCAAAAGGATATTGATTATGTAAAACATTTGTTGTGTTAACATCGCTAATTATGTTTACTTTATTTGCATTTCTTTCTGAAAGTTTCGGGCCACTAGGACGCTGAATTGGGGTGTTATAACCAGCGTTCTCAAAAGATTGACCATTATTGTCATCGAGCACCATTGAATTATTTTCAATATTAGTTAAAACAACCATTTTTGATTTCGGTATTGTACCTACATTTTTATTTGATGAAGAGCTGTTTTGCAACACATTTTTTGATATTTGGGCAGATGATTTTGGAATTTGATTTGATTTATCTGGTGGTAATTTCTCTAACGACTTATCCGGCGGCAAATTATCATCCAATAAAGAAGGAGGTGAAGCCATTTCACGATTTGTCAAAAAAGTTTTTTGAGTTTTCCTTTACTTTTTTTTTTTTTTATGAAAAATTAAAAGTTTTGAAAATATTTTTTTTTTTTTTTGAATATATTTTTTTCTGTACGACGTACTCTGATTAAAGTTCAAAGCAAACTCCTAGTTCAAATTCTTTTGAAAGTAAAACAACAAAATTAATTCACTTATTTCCTCGAGCATTTTTTCACTTTTTTTTTCCTCCCACATTTCATCTCATCGTCATAAATTTTTATTCATTTTATGTGCTTCCATTCTTATTTCATATGCATATAAAAAATGACTAGGAACGTTTTTTTTTTGCTTCAATTCCTCTGCTTTCAATAACCCCTTACTGTTTTAGAACCTACTTTTGGTTTTTTTATTCTTATTTTGTTTAACTTTAACTATTGTCGGAAATAATGGAAAATGTCAGTTGGGGAAGAAATAAGAATGAAAATGTATGCAAAGGACCACAGCAACGACACAGCGAATAAAAAAGCCAGCAACAACAATAATAATTTCAAATCATAGAATTATTTGCAATTTATTTAGTTTACTATCTGATGCAGACATTTCTGTGAATGAACAACTTCTTTTTTAGCTTTGCCATAAAGGATATAGATAAATTCCTTAGGGAGTTTATTAAATCATTTGTTAAGTAATTGAAAAATATATTCATGTTCAATATTAAATAAGAAGTAATATCGGAAAAAAAATTAATTAAAATTATCTACGTATCGCTAATTTACTGCAAGAACGTCATAACTCAAAAAACATTATTTTTGAGTTAATGTGTGTAAACTCGTTTTCTACAAAATCAAAATTTTTGAGTTATGCCGTTATTGCAGTAAATGAGCGTAGTTCGTAGTAGTTCGTCACGATTCGATTTTGGGATATCATTAATTTTTTTAAATTTTTGCTTCAATAAGAAAATGGTGTAATTGTTTTTTTTTAAATTTCAACTCCTTTCACATGTACAAGCAAGTTGGACAAAAACGCTGATTGGCGTCCCCTTTTGCTACAGAGCAAAAACAGCTGCATTAATATAAAATTTGAACTCGACGTTTGATTATACGCCAAAAATTATTTAAAATAACTTTTTTTGTTTCAGTATCTAAAGCACACTATTTGGGCAATAGAGAGTAGGTAACTCTATTTTTTCAAAAACTTTTAAATATAATTTTTTAATCACACACAATAAAAATTTATTCTTGACTGAGGAAAATGGTACACAAATTTTCAAACATACTAAAAAAAATTTTAAAACACACAATGAAAAATTATTTTGATTTATTAAAAATGCTACAAAAATTTTCGATATATCGTGACCCGTTAAAAAGTTGTTAATCAATAAAATACATAATTTGATTAAAGACAAAATTTTGTAAACTTAATAACTTTTTACTGGGTTACCGTAAAGCGAACCTTTTTGCACAATTTTTCTCAGCTAAGAACGCTTTTTGATTCAGAGTTATATAAAATACTTTAAAAGTTTTTTGAATAAAATTTATTTTTTCCTTTTACTATTGTCTAAATGGTGCACCTTAAAAACGGGGCAAAAACGTTTCTGTCATAAAATTATATATATCGGCCATTCCACTTTAGATCGTCCACATCTGACCTTCAATCTACCGATTTAAATTATATACTAAACGCACAATCTCTATGGAGCCAAAAACATTGTTTTATTCTCAATTTTTTGTTTAATATAAAATATGCAAAAAGTGTGTACAGTGAAGCCCCGATTTGCGTCGATCCTATTTGCGTCGTTTCGACGCAATTTATTGTAAATACATTTTTTTATATAAATAAAACAGTTTTGGTCTTCAAACGTTTAGTAACGTCATGATGTTTGTTAGGAAAATACCATATTCACGTGTTTTTGATTACTAAGAAGACAATAATGGATCAAAATTGATGATTAATAGTTTTTTTTTGTTAAAGCTCTACCTATTCTGAAGGATATAGCTTTACTAAAACTTCGAGTTTTAATAAGATCTTTAGCCAGATCGAAATACTAGTATCAACCTAGCTAATATATTTAATTTGCTTTATTTTTGTAAATATATTTTTCAGAATTAAGGCGCCCCTTTAAACGGCTCTGTTTTGAAAACTATACATTTAATTTTTAATATTTTTTCTGTAAGTGAAAGATAATAGAATTTACTAAAATACTCTGTTTTAGAAAATTAAATGTTTAACTCTTTCAAGCCCGCGTTTGCGTTTGGATGGGTTAAAAAATTAATTTTTTGAAATATAATGTTGTAGTAACTTCGTTTAACTTTCAAGTACAGAAAAAATCTTAAAAATTAAATGTATAGTTTTTAAACGGTGCCTTAACGCTTAATTTTTAAATTTAATATTTTTAAATTTGAAAAATTTTAAAAAATTTAAATTTGAAAAATTTAAAAAAATAACAAAATGTTCTTTTTTCTTTGGAAACATGATATAACCTTTTTTTAATAAATCATTAATAATAGATAAACCATGGAACCCAAAAAAATGGTATTTTGTTTTATAGCAAATTAAAACAATATATTTTGAAAATATGCTACTTTTTTTAAATTGAGATTGGCCAAAAGTGCATTTAAAGAAAGTGCATTTAAAGAACAAATTGTATAAAAAACACTTTTTTACGCTGAAAAAATAGTTCGTTCCACAAAAAAAAGTTGTCGTGTGTGACATTCCAAAACAGTTTAAATGGTCATAATCCGATTAATATTAAGATCCAATATTCAAACTTACACACTTTTTGAATATTTCTCATATTTCAATAAAACTAAATCGCGTATAAAACAGTGGATTTTTCGAAATTCGAAAAACTAAGAACGCAAATCTTTAAGCGGTTCCATAGATTTTTTGAAGGCAAAATTTAATTGAAATTGGAAGACCCAAGGTCAAAAAATGCCCTTTTTTGGCCGGTCATCGGTGGGATGGCCGATATATAATATAATTTTTGGAGTAGAATCGAATGCGGAATTGAAATTTCATATAAAAACAGTTTTATTTGATCTGTAGAAAAGGTGACCCTAAATTGAGATTTTTGGCAGCCGTGCAAAAACATTTTATAAAGTCATGATATCGCAAAGAAAAAATTATACTTTTCTGACGAACTCTTTTTATATTTATAAAAGTTACTGACTGACTCATCATCGCATGTAGGTCTATCCTCCAGCATAGAAGTCCGCTAAGACGGGATTTTTGGAAATTTCTATATGGAAAGGCAAAAAAGGGGAAAAGTCTCCCCCACAGTGGCCTTTCCCAACCCCCTAGAAAGCTGAAATTATCAATATGTATTTCTTTATCCCTGGTATAGCACTTTTTGGAAATTTTCCCAGAAAAGTGGTAAAATTGGGGATAAAAGGAAGAAAAGGTCCGCTCAACGGCGGCCTGAAAATTTTACCAAAATTTTTTGCTAAATATTAGTAAAATAAGAATAACAAAAATTAATATGTTGCACCTTCAAAAACTTAATTTGAGCTAAATTTTAATTACTTGAAAGTAGCAAATTAATTTGCTAAAATCAGCAAAAAATTTCCAAACTATTAGTAGGCAAAAAGAAAATCCCAAAAAAATTTTAACTTTCAGTTTTATTTTTGATTTTTTTATGCGAAAAAAAATCTGTTCTTCTTAAATCAGCAGTTTAGAATTATTTACCAAATATTTCTGTAGATTTTAGCAAAATATACTGATATTTCTGATCAACTAAATTATGGTGGGAGGCAAAAAGGGAAATAGTCTCCACCTTTGCAGCCTGACAAAACCAATAAAGCGAGAAACTTGAAATTTGGTATGTGGGTACCTTATCACGAGAACAGGAGCGGTAAAAAGGGTAAATATCCCCCTTGGCCGCTTGCCCAAACCCAAAAAAAATTATTACAAATAATTTTTTTTAATTAAATAATTTACTTGTTCGAGTTAAGTTTCGAACTTGGGGCCTCTGGTTGTTAGGCGAGAACTCTACCAACTGAGCTATCGTCACATATAATAATGGGTTGTTTAAAATGTATATGAATTATGTGCTTCGAGTTGTCGTTTGTGATGTTAAAAATACACAACTTACCCTCATGCTTACAAAAAATCACAAAGTAATGTGTTTAAATATAGATTTTTAAAAAAATATTTTAAACATTAATTTAAATGTTTTCTTCTTCTTCTTCCTGTAAAGAGACTAACTAAAGTAATATTTTACAGTAATTAATATAAAAATTAATTACGATTGTCATTATCTGACGGTTGCAAAACACTTTCTAACATGAAATTTGAAGAAACTTGCTTAACGGCGACTCAATCTCTAACCTACACTTGGTATCCAACTATTGTATGTGAATAAAGCGCATCATAAAACGTGATAATTACTTGTGAAAAAGAGATAGGATTAAGAAGAAAAAGCATTCGAGTTGAGAAATGAATTGTGCATTGGTATTAGTTAATTCTTTATCTTCTGATCGAAACAATACTTGTGTGTACGTTGTGTGACCAAACTCCACTTTAGCCACAGTCATCGCTGTGTCGACCGTGGCTCAACTCGTTAAGAGGTGAGATTACGATGCATAGCTTGATGCTAAGGCAGTGAGTTCAAATCACAGTACGACACCAAAAAATAAAAAGTTTTTCATATAGAGTAAATTAACAATATAAAATACTTTGTTCAATTGACACATAAATTAACCACTGACGAGTCCCAGGAGGGGGACGAAACTGCGGCAGTCTGCTATATCCCTTGTGTCCGTAAAATTTTTCAATAAAAATGTTTTCTTCTTCTTCTTTCTGTAAAGAGACTAACTAAAATTTAAGTTTATATTTCATGCATTATGTAATTGATGATCGGTAAGTCATTATTTTATGTTCTGAAATAATTTAAAAGGTAATGAAGTATCATTACAAGGTAAGCCATGAGCGTCAAATTATTGGTAACTCATTACTTTATGTTTCAAAATAATTTTAAAGGTAAGGAGAATACATTACAAAGTAATGCATTACGTAACCAACTAGTGGTAACTCATTACTCTATAATGCTGAATGAAAGGAGTATTCATTACAAAGTAATACCTTATGTAACCCATATCGGTAACTCCTTACTTTTTGTTTTAAAATAATGATACAGGTAAGGATAATTCATTACAATGTAATGCATTACTTTATCGCACTCATTACCAAAGTTTTTCTGGATATTACAGGAATATTAACTTTAACTTTTGATTTTCCAATAGTGTTGTAATGAAAAATTTAAGAAAAATTGGACTACTTAACCCTTGGCGACCTACTCAAAATGGATCTAATATGTGGACAAAAAATTTAAAGTAAATTCAAAAATATACATATATATATATAAATTTAGAGATGACACATCATCTCTAAATTCAGACATGATTATGATCAAATTAAATCATGTTTTGTAGAACATTGTTTTCTAGAACAGAGGAGGCATTTTTAGGGAAAATTAAATCGCAACATCTAGAAAACCGTTTGCCCGATTTCAAAATATTCGCGTTCAGCAGGCCACTGGTTATAAAAAATTATGTATCGCAAGACATACTTTTATTAATGCAATTTAAGAAAAATTTTCAAAAATCGAAAATATTTGGTAGCGGGTTAAAGCTTCATTTTCTCAAATTTTGCACCAAATAACTTTTAGACCTAATACTACAATAATATGAACAATAAATTTAAAAATTTCAAAAAAAGTTTTTCTTCATACAAAAAAATTCCGCTCAAATGTACTTATATAACCACTTATATGGTAATGCTTTTCTGCAGTGGGTATGTAAGTCAAATTAAAATCACTTTTAATTTTTCAGTCAGTGGAATTACATTTAAAGTTTCATTATTATTTGGATTATAAAATTATTTTGTTTTAGTGCGAATTTCTAAAGAATTTTATAAAGCTGTATTTAATTATATATAACTTGATCAAATAAGATAGACCCATTTTTGAGATCAAATTATATCAGTTAAAATTCTATGGAATTCAATGAGATAAGGTTATCTATGCCATTAGTCGGATCAGCAGAGTTATGATGTGATATGGAATTATATATACGACTACATATAATTGTATATAACTAGATCGGAATTTTTTACATAGGAATATTTAATTTGAGGTATTAACCAAAAACCTGCATGAATGTCTTGTGAAACTTTTTTACAACTACAATTTTTTTTGCTCCGATAATAAAAAATCTGTTACATTTTAAAAACATCGAAAAAATTATAGAAACTAATGAAAAAATTTTTGCATTTTTTAAGCAAAATAGCCAATTTTTTTGCTACTTTTAGTATGGAAAATCGTTAAAAGCTGGCATCAGTATACATTAGTGTGGTCCTTATATTACACTTTGTCGATTTATGCTGCTCCCAACCCCTAAAAAATTGGAAAAAAAATTATAAATTAAAATTTAATGAATATATCAAAACCTAAATACTTTTTGATTTACATTTGCTCAGAGATACTCTGATAAAAATATAAAGTTTTTGGGATATCGTTAACCCTTGTTATTCCGGTACCAAAAAAAAGTTAAAAAATAGCATATTTTTCAAACCTCGAAATTAATTTTTTTTTTTAAATTTTGTTAAACAAAATTTCGAAAAATGTTAATTTTCTTTATTAGTTTTAGAGTATATTTGTTGGGCATTAAAAATAAAAAAAAAAATTTAAAAATCTATCTTTTCAAATTTGTAATTTTACTGCTAAAATTAATTCAAATACAATTTTTGTGAATTTTCTGCTTACTTATTATATATAAAAAAAATTGGTGTCGGTGCAGCGAAGGGTTAATTTTGAAAAAAATTTAACTACTACAAAATTATATTTACCACAAATTACAATATTTTGTAACTTAATTTGACCATTTACTTGATTAAAAAAATATATTTTTCAGTTTATATGTGGCATTGATTTTAAAAATACCATTTTTTTGCCCTGTGGTAAACATGGGTTAACGACGTGCATATAGCTTCATATTTTTTATATGTTCCATTCTAATAGAATACAAAAAACATACTTTAGTATTTAATTTCAAGCATTTTCATTTTTTTTTATCAATTTTAGCATAAAGCTCCAAATTTTCTAAAATGTGTAGTTTCGCTACCGGGCTAACATAGGTTAACAATGTTTTTCAATTGAACTTATTTTTAAATGGCTATTTATAAGCCAAGTAAGTAAACAAAATATATTTATTGGTTATTAGTAACTATATGGATTTTTTTAAATTAATTTTTGAAAATTTGGCATAAAATGTTGATTTTCTTGAAATCCGCCGTTTTGAAATGGGTATATCCGAAAATTGAAAAAGATAGATTTTTAATTTTTTTTTTTATTTTTAATACCCAACTAATATACTCTAAAATTAATAAAGAAAATTAACATTTTTCGAAATTTTGTTTAACAAAATTTTTAAAAAAAATCAATTTTGAGGTTTGAAAAATATGCTATTTTTACCTTTTTTTTGGTACCGGAATAACAAGGGTTAACGATATCCCAAAAACTTTATATTTTTTATCAGAGTATCTCTGGGCAAATTTAAATCAAAATGTATTTAGGTTTTGATATATTCATTAAATTTTAATTTATATTTTTTTTTTTTCAATTTTGGCCATTTTGGCCCAGGAGCCCAAACTTTGACCAATTTGAGCAGCATCGTAGGGTTAATCTATTTTGCTCAAATTTTCAGAATTTACTTTTTAGACATCGTTTCACGTTTTTAGGGGTTGGGAGCAGCATAAATCGAGAAAGTGCAATATAAAGACCACCCTAGTATACATAGAGAATGGTTTGCAAAACATTCACGCAGACGTTATTAGTTAAAAAAAATCTATAGTGAAATTCAAATGTAAATTTTAATAATTATTTCGTACTTTTTGTGAATAACAATTAATTTAATTACTTCATTGAAAATTTTCATTATTTTTTGTTTTCATTGTTTTTTGTCCACAAAAATTTTCTCTGTGAAAGGACTTCTTAGTAACCATATTATGGAACTTATGTGTTCTTAAAATAATTTAAATATTTTTTCTATTTCTCCAATACTCACATTTTTTTTTATTAACAAAGTTTATTTATTTAAATAGAAATAAGCAGTCTTTATATCCTGAAATATAAAATGTTATGACTATGTTTAAACGTGTTATAATTTGATGGAAATCACTGCTTCTGTTTTGTATGAATTACACTTCAAACACCGGAATTCTTTTTTTAATTTTCTTTTATCGGGATTATTTTTTTCATTATTATGGTTTAACATACGGTTGGATTGGCTGGGTTGGTATTTTCGTACACCTTATAAAACTACCGTTATTTATACACTAATACAAATGCACACAATTTGAAATCCTTTGTTTGGTTGTGTAGTGGTACAAAATTTACTCTCTAAATACACATAAAAAGGTAAAACGGTCGGGCAGACAGGCAGTATTATATTTTTGCGACTGTTGCTATTAAACAAAAACAAAAAAAAAATTGTTTATTTTTTGTTGATTTTATTTTCGTTTATGAAGACTTTGTAAAAAGTATCACAAAAAAAAAAAAAATTGATGGCGATGATGATGATGATGGTTAACGATGAACCTGTATCCTCTCGTGTATTGTGTGTCTGATTGACAGGAAATATTTTGTTTTTTTATGTTTTTTTTTTTGGTTTAAAGGTGTGAGGACAATTTTATAGACACAAAGCAAAACTTTGATTTAAAGTTGTTTAGATTTTTTTTGGTAAAAAGTCTTTTTTGGATTTTGTTTTTTTTGTTTTTTTTTTCGCTAGAAATTCCAAGAGGAAAATAACAGACTTTATTTGAAAAATGGCACTTTAGGCTTTTTATTATTAAATTTTAAGGATTTAAATTTAATCACAAATTTTTATTATGCTTTAGCAGTTTTTTACAAAAATTTTGTTCTGTAGAATTTAAATTTTTTTCTGGAAACCACAATTCCTTAATCACAATCTAACTCTAAACTAAATGCCAAACTTCTTCGATTATTTAAATTTACACAAACACTTCATTCACACTGACTGACTTTGACTGCCTGAATGATTGACTTGACTGTCTATCTATCTTGTCTAACGTGTGTGTTGGTCTTCACTTTGGTATTTTTTGCTTTGGGATTTCTAAACGTATTTTTCTTCCATCGTTCCCAACAATTCGTTTCAGACTGATTGGAACTTTAACTAACAGACAACCAGCAAGCCAACAATGCTAACAAACAACAAACGTAAAACACAAATAATATCGTGGCTGTGCTGCTGCTGCTACTGCAGGCTAATTCTGCTTTTGTTTTTGCTACTACGTAGTATGTACGAACTCATAGATACTTCTTGCCCTAACTTACACCGTATTATCGTATTATGTATATCGTAACGTCATAAACATAGAGATACTACAACAAACTCGTCCAACCCAAATGCTATAAATATTGTTGTTGTATACATTGTAACAATAATAACATGTAAATCTGAAACATAAACAGGGAGTAGTAACAACATTGCCAATTTAGCGGTTAATTTTTGACAGATTTTCAGCGTTTTTGAGAATAAAATTAATAAAAATCTGTCAAAATGGTTTCAAATCGTTTTTTATTAATTTTTAACAATATTTTTGTTGAAACAAAAGTTTAGACTGAAAACATATAAAATCAACCACTCGATTTCCTTCACCCCTTCTGATTTCAACCAAATTTGGTATAGGATATGTACATCATATATGTATGTAACTATAACCTCGTTTAAATGTAGGACAGCTACACTCAAGGGATGTTGAAATATCGCGTTTCAAAATATGAAATATATTCGAAAATTTTTAAAAAGTAGTCGTACTTAAGCTTAAGCTGCGGCTTAAGCTACCGCAGCAAAAAATTGTGCTTACCCAGAAGCGCTTCCGGAAGGCATTATTTAATTACGAAGCGCTGCCAAAGCAAATACAGAAGACATGATTTTTGTTTGCGATGTTTCCTCTTGGTTTGTCTCTTTTAAGCATGTGAAAAGCGCTTCTTTCATTTGCTCTTACACAAATTATTCACTTCTCCATGGCAAAATGTATTGTTTTCACAAATTTTAGATGGTTATAACGTACAACGTAGAGTTGACAGAGGTGATGGATATGGTGGTGTGTCAATTTAAATAAAAAAAGGTATACCTTTTAGAGTTAAATGCACCTCAAAAGATGCAAATTATCTAGATAATAAAGTTCCAAAAAAACCTTGTTGAGTACATGTTTATTCTGGTTAATAGTGAGTGAAGAAAGTTGCTTGTTGGAAGTGTTTATAGGACTAATCGAAATATACCAATAATTCGTTTTTTTTTTTTGCAAGCACCCTCCCGACTAAAATTTTGCTGACTCAGCAAAATTTTTTTGCTTACTTTACTAACTTTTTTTTTAGTGTAGAGAGCCAACAGACCGCGATCTTCTATTTGGTTTATTTTATGCTAGATGCCTCCAATCATTCATGTAAATTTTTTTACACAGCTTTTAATTTTTCGCTTAAGCCTAATATCGAACCTCTTCGGGAGTTTTTTTTTTTAAGTCATTAGAATAAAATCCAGAATTAATACTACCGTTGTTCCAAGCAAAAGAAAAGTATTTTTCATCATCAAAAATGATTTGACCATTTTTTTTTCATGAAGTTTTTTCTCAGTTATCTGTATTTTGGTATTTCTGCCAATTGTCTTTTTTTACTATATTTGGTTAGTGACTTGGTAATGTTTCGCGTTCATTTGTAGTAAGCTTTTGCGTATTGGTTTCTTTGTAAACGCGAAATATTCTGGCCAACTTACGATTTGATGCCCCAATTTGATTAAACACCGATTTTTTTTTATTTTAACAAGCTCAGCTGCGGTAAATTTTTGGACGAACTTTCTTTTTTATCCCGGTAATGCCACTTTGAATATGGTATATAGAATATATGGTGCCAGGTGGTACTTGTTCCTTAAGGAAATGATGTAACACATCATTTTCGTTACATACATACACACATCCTGTTTTATATATATAGATAGATAGAAGATATAAGATAGATTAATGTAATTGGGTGTAATTGAGTAATTGCCCTATAATAAAATACTTAAATGTTTTTACCAACCCTCATGTTTGTTACTAAGAATTATACAAATTTTTCAAGCGAGCCTGAGCGTAGGTCTGAAATTATTAATGATATAAAAACATTTCACAATTCCATGATTGTGAAATGTTATTGACGTCGCACAAGTCTGTATAAGACAAAACATTTCTTTGAGTGTGTTTTTTTATAATTTTTGGTGTATTTCTATATTTTGAAAAGTGATAAATGCAAGGAGATCTGTAAATTGATGTAGCTTTTATTTAATCTAAGCAAAAAAAAGTAATTTTATTATTTTCAATTTGCTTGGATATAAAAACCGCCATAATTTTTGCGCCGTGATTAACACAAATGGAATTATCATGCTTAAACTTCGGGTAACATATACACAAAAGATTATTTATTTTATATGTGAAAAATGCAAAAAAATACCAAAACCACAAAAAAATGTTGAAAAATTACACATTTTAAAAGAGAAATCAATAAAAGATGAATATCTGAAAAAGGAAATTTTAAAGCTCCAAAATCTTAAGAAAAATCTATTTTTAAGACCAAAAATTAAAAATCAACTTAACTGTAAATAAAGCAAATATAAGTAAAAATGACAAAGAAAATTATGTTTGTCTTCTCTGGTCATTTGATAAATTCTCATATATTAACATATATAAATTGAGCCGAAAATGGGTCAGCTGCATGTATCTAATTATATCAAATTAGGCATGATAGATAACATTTTATCCGAGATTTGTCCATATCCGGGACAATAAATTATATTTAATTGGATATAAATATATCTGATTTATATAATTTTATCCGAAAGTAGGTATGTTTTTCTGACTTGAAGTTATGCTTAAAAGTATTAATGTTGAAACTTAAAATTTGTATAAATCAACAATTTCAGAGAATTTTAAATTCTATTAAATGAAACATAACCAAATGCTAAAAAAGGATGAAGGAAAAATTTAGTATTCAAAAATATATCATTACGTAGTTTGTCTAATAAGATATAAGAGAATAATGCTTAATGTATAAGTGTGACCCTACATATAGTATTTGGGCTATATAACATTAACTAAGTGAAATATTAAAAATCCAAGCGCATCAGCTTATATCCTTGAGCATTTTTCGACTATACAGAATTTTTTGTGGGAACTAATTTAAAAAAGTTATATAACAATTTTCAAAACAACTCAAAAAGTACACATTCGAGAACATGTACCCTACCCATGTACAGTTAAAGTGATGCGTAAACCATTTAAAAAAGACTAAGACTTAAGAAAAAAATCAAAAAAAATAATAATAAAATATATCAAAGCTGCACTTTGGCGAACATCATGAAGATTTCACTTTTCACATTTTTGTTTTATTTATTATATTTGTTTATGCAATAAATTAGTTTTTATTAAATTTTGAATAAAATTCTTACCGTTCACAATACTCCTACGTGGAAAATTCTTTAAAAACTCGTTTGTTATACAGTTTTTATATTGACGAAAAATTACACTTTGTATAGCGTTTTTTTTTGAAAAGACTCAATAAAACCAAGAAAAACGTTTGCATTTAAGTCGATTTTTTTTTTAAAATAGTGATAGCGGAAATTAAACTCGATGACAGTTCACAGTTTTGTCATATTCAAGCAACAACACGAAAGGTTTATATGCCTATATTTTAAGCCAAATGTAATAAAGTCTTAACTTGCAGATAACATAATTTGATTGTCAGTATGACGTCACATATAGTTTAATAAAACTTAACATGTGGCCATACATAATCGCATATATCACTACATATATTTTGATTATTAAGTAGTTATAATACGGATTAACATTTGTAGGCATATAATAAAACAAAACAAAAAAGTCTCAGATGCATTTGTATATAATGATATAAGCTTTAATGTGACTACCATTCACAGTTAGATATGACCTAATCATATTTTATATGACTAGATATAACTATTTCTACCCGGGAAAGTTTGTATTTGTTCGGTAAAGTGAACCACTGATGTAATTTCTAATTATTTAATTTTTTTTCAATGGGTTTCAATGTTTAGTATAATTTAATTTTGCTTTCACCATAAATTTCTGTTTCATACAATTTTCACATATAAATTTGATAACTTAACTAATTTTGTATTTATCAGATTTGAGATTTACACTAAAGATACACTCACATATTTTTTCCGTAAAACCATTGAATATACACATTAAATTAACTAAAAATCAGTTTAAAAAAAGGACTACTTACTTTTAGTTTAAAACAATTGTATTTTTTAGTTTATTTTCAACTGTTGAAAAATTAACTGACAAAATCGGTAAAAAACAATAATAGTTTTCGTTTATTTCAATACTTAATATAATATAACAACTTTTGTGTTTAAAAAGAAAATTTTAACTAATATTTTAACTATTACGGAAAGTTCCGTTTTTTGTTTTTTTTTTTTTTTTGTTGAAGAACATACAGAACGTTAAAAATATATTTCCTTGGTAATTTAACTGTATATTCCATTGAAACAACTTTAACCGATTAAAACTTTTAAATAACTGTTGTTTTTTATGGAAAAGTTCTTGTGAGTGTATCAAATTGTCGTTAACTATAATTTAGTTTTGTATAATTTAGTTTTTGTTTTCATTATAAGAACTTTACATCACTGTTGAGATATTTTTACATCTCTCTTATTGTACATTTCATATTACACTATTCTTATATACTTATGTATGTGTGTAGTACGATATGCCGGTATACAACAAACAAACACTTTTTTCTCATTTTAATATCGTAAAATAACGTAATAAATTTAACGTAATTCAATTTTACGTTACACACCGTAAAACTACTCAGTAGTGTAAATAATTTTGTTTTATTTCAAAGGTATGCTTTAAATATTTACTTTGGGGGTGTTCGGCGAATTCATCGTGTAGATATATTTGTGCAGTCATTTAATGGAAGCCACAAAATATGCAGCATAAAAATATACTGTGATTGTGTTGTTGATTGTTAATATGTGTGGTGACCATAAATTCTCTTTATTTCATCCCAGCAAAAAATAGTGCTTATCCAGAAGCAGTTCTGGCAGGCATTATTTAATTACCGAGCGCTTTCGAAACAATTCGATAAGGCATGATTTTTGTTCGCGATGTCCCACTTGGTATGTCTCTTTAAGCAGGCGAAAAGTGCTTCCTTCATGTGCTCTAAGAAGCAATAAATTCATACCTTCATACGAAATGAGAAGCGCTTCTTATGCGTATTGAGAACATTAATGCTTTTCAAGTTTGATGTAATTTTTATTAAAAATAAAAATTATGTTTTTCGACCTTTAATTGATTCAAGTTCGAGGCCATACTCTATATAATAAAACAAAAAGCGTGTATTGTATATCTACCAAAGGTAGAGCTTGCGCATAACGAACAAGTTTTCAATTTATTTTTGATCAATGGTGATAATCTTTAACTATGAGCTCATATATTAGTTCTCATTTAGTGGAAAAACTAGGTTATATGAATGTTTGATGTTTTGCATGGGATTGTCACTTTTTTCAAAACGTGCTCTGACGATAGAAAATTACCGAAATATATCTATCAACGCATTTCTAAAAGTGGTCAATTAATAAATTTGAAAACAAAAACTCTATAAATTATCCTAAAAAAGAAATATAGAGCATGGCCTCGAACTTGAATAATTTTCATTTTCATTAATACTTTTCATTGTATGCATTGTTACTGCTGCATTGTAAGCATTATTTACTGCTTCAAAAAAAAAAATGCATTCAGTGAAGCACAGCAAAATGCCTTCCCAATTGCCTTATTGTACGAGTATGCAAGACGGCGAAGTGCTTTCTTGGAGGCATACAAATGCAGTTACGGCTTACCAAATCGGGATTATTTTTTGCTGGGATACTTCTTCTTTTGGTTTGTTTTAATTGGTCACACAATATAAAATTTTGTTTATTGTTTGTGATTGAATTTTTAAAATTTTTGTGGTGTTGTCTGAAAGTGGGGGTTGATTTTAATGAATGATATTATATTGATGTTTTATTCATCCCAAGCAGCAATTCGATATGCTGTGAGATCGCATAGAATTGTTCAATATTGGAAGTAAATCAATTTGTTTTATATTTCATTCTATTTGTTAATTATTATTTATTATTTTCAATTTTATTTATTTATTAATATATTTTTTTTATTTAAATATTAATTTAATGCAGTTAATTATATAACATTTTAAATGTAACCCACCTGTTTTTAAATCCCATACTTTAACCCGAAACACTTTAAAAATTTATATTTTTTTGTTGAGTTTATAAAAGATATTTTTCATGATCTTGCCTCCAGGACATTGAGAACATCGTATTAAACATACACAGGATTGCCTCCATTGTATTTGGAAACTTTAGGATTGCATTTTAATTATATTAGGAAAGTTCGCAACCTTTCCATGAATAGACTACCCCGTTTGTTGGCTGAGGAAACTATACGAAAAAACACTTTTTGGTTTCCGCATTGGAGGTCTCTATATACCGACTGCGGGATAAGTTTAGACAATGAGACTTGGAGAATAAACATACTTCATCAACACGAACTTATAATGAATAATTTACGATCTTTGGAGTACAATAATTTTGTTACTTGTGCAAGAAACCCGCGTTTTGGACTTCATGATATGTATCCAACTTTGAACTATGACATTCCGCCGTGTTTCCGGGACGGTAATTCGGCTTACTTTGTAAGCTTGATATGAAGGCCAGGGGCGGCCTATTAAATTTAGGTTCGCGTGCTTCATATGGAGGTGAGGCGAGTTTATGCACTCTGTGCAATTGTAATGAACAGGAAACACAGATCATTTATTTGGTAAATGTCCCATATTTTCTGGGTATCGATATACCTTCTTTGGTAAAAGATTTCTCTCTAGTAATGAAGTTTCTAACTTATTAAACGGCGAAAAATTACATGCTCTTATACAGATTTTATCAAGTTGTTTAAAATATAGAGAAACTTATCATATCTGAATTTAGATAAGTTGCAATTTGTAAATTTTGTAAATTTTGTATTTAATAGAATTTTTAATTTATTATGCCAATCAGACACACAACATATAATGTTATGTCTTCCCATGATTTAATCATTGTAAACAATTTAGTTATTATAAATTTTAAGTATGATTTATACATTTTTAAATAAATCATTCATTCATTCATTCATTCACATACACAGAATCCAAATAAAATCGGTTTGTTGAAAATTTTAAAAAGCTGTCAATTAAAAATTAATTGAATCAATTAAATATTTGCTTAAATTCGAAACTTGCTAGAAATTTTTTTTCGAAAGCAAACATCAACATATTGCTGTTGTTTTTGTGTAATATTTATGTAGTTGTTTTTAAAAATGTTTATGTTTAGTGGTATTTGACTTCATTTCATTTCAATTAGAATAGATATTAATTGTTATTAAGTTTATTACTTTATTTATTATTATTATTTATTTTAAACAAAAAAAAAAAAAAAAATACTCTGATTTAACCAAAAAGGATAATTTTTTGCAAAGAAAACAATCCAAAAATTTTTTTGTCATAACCCTTACGCGTCAATAAAAAGAAAAACCTAATATTTGTGTGAATTTGTTCTCATAAGTATAAATAAATCTGCTAATAATGCCGGTTTAAATTCAATGTTATAAATTTAATAGCTGATGATCCTGGCAGCTAGTGCTAATATTGTTTATATATTAGTCTTATCTTATATATAAAAATTCTCGTGTCACAATGTTCGTTCCCGTACTCCTCCGAAACGGCTTGACCGATTCGCATGAAATTTTGTGAGCATATTGTAGTAGGGTCTGAGAATCGACAAACATCTAAAAATGGGCGTGATCGGACCAGTGGGCGTGTCAGCTCCCATAAAAAGTAAATATTTAATATCATATATCTACAGTTCTATAATAGCTAGAGTCTTAGAAATTTGTGCACGTTGATTATTTGTTAACGTGAATAGTCATGGGAAAAATTAGCGTGTTCGACAGAGGGCGTGTCAGCTCCCATACAAAGTAAATATTTAATATCATATATCTACAGTTCTATAATAGCCAGAGTCTTAGAAATTTGTGCACATTGATTATATTATGAATAGTCATGGAAAATTGGGCGGGATCATACCAGTGGGCGTGGCAGCTCCCATACAAAGTAATTATTTAGCTCATATACAAAATTAATATTAATATTAAATATCTAGGGTTCTATATTACCTATATAGCCTTCAAATTTAGTACGAGTCCATCAATTACAAATATAAGTAGTCAAACTGAAAATGGGCGGAATGGGACAAATGGGCGTGGTACCAAAAGCAAAAAACAAATAAGCATTAAAATAAATTATCACATTCAAGACTTTTTGCAAGCTTATTTAATAATGTTGTTCAAAAATTGTTTTAAGCGATCCTCATAGTCCTAGAATAAAGGCGATAGAAGGACAAAGAGGCGTTGGGCTTCCCATGAAATTACAAATTTTAAAAATGATTTGCTAATGTGAATTTATTTTTTTAATTATATATTTGCGTAAAAAAATTTTCTTGATTTAAAGAATTAATTACAATTAAAATTTGAAGGCAAAGCAACGTTTGCCGGGTCAGCTAGTATTTATATAAGTTTAAGTTTTTTATTCTTATATATCAAATAAATAAAATAAATAAAATTCAAGCTGTTAAAAAATATTTGGTATGGCAACAATAATATTTTTTTTTTCGCTTTTGGGAGATATACGATATTGATCACTTTATAATCAAATGAGTTATTCTTTAATCGAAAAATAATTCAATTAAAGACCAATCAATTTCTAATTAAATTAGCAAATTTTCGTTTGTTGGTGGAATTTCAGCAATTAAAGTTACTGAATTGGTGGTTTTCGTAATTGAAATGGGTTATTATTTTATTGTATGTTTGGTAATCAGGGGCGGGCTAGTGGCCTGGATTTTGGACATATGGAGAGGGGCGCGAAAATGGTCTACAGGCATTAAAGTAACATGTTAGAGAAAAAGTAAATAAATGGTCAAAACTAATATTTTTAAATATTTTTTTTTGCATATCTACAGATCTAGAATACTTACATTTATCGATACGCATAATTTTGTATAAGAAAACACAAGGGAGGTATCCCGATCCGAACTCACAGATTTTAATAAGCTTTGGCCTATGCTGTGAAGGAGAAAAAAAAAAATAAGAGACACGCATTTTTAGCAGACAAATCTCACGTTTAAGTGTTTAAGTAGGGTTAAAAATTAATTTGATCTTGTATGAAAACTTGTCTCTTATTTACGAAAACTAGATTTTTTTTTTATTTATTTATTTTTTTTTTTGTGCGCTCCGGTAGGCTAGTTGGTAGCGTGCTGGCTTATTAGTGCGGGGGGTCGTGGGTCTGTTTCCGCTACAAACGCGCCGAAGGTCATAGTAGCTAGTGCTTGGTTAGGGTAATAGTATATAATTTGTAATTATATGATTATTAATTAATAAAAAAAAAAGATTTTTTTTTGTAGGCATTGCTACACTTAGAATACTATATAGGCAAATACCACTGCAAATGTAGTTAAAAACAAATGAAATTTCACTTAAAGAAATGACGACTGACATTTAAGTAAATTCAACTAACATTGTCATTTGTTTTTCCATGTTCAAAAAAATTAACCACATATGATAGTAAAAAATAAACAAGCATTACCTTTTTTTATTTTTTTAAATAACAACTGTTAAAAAATTAATGTAAAATCATATAAACAATCATTTGACGTGGTTTGTTTTTTTTTTTAACAAAGGTTAGTAAAGAATTTAATTTTTTCTACAAATGACTGACATTTACATTAAAAATAAAGAAATTGTATTACAACCCAAACAACTACATATTTTTAAGCAGAAGTTCCTGAGTGTATGCATTATTTTTAGCTTAACCCTCCGATGAGTGAGAAGGTCCCTAGGGACCTTTTTGCATTTCAAACTGAAATTACTCCTACTTCGGTCACTAAAACCCCCCGCCCCCAAAGGTTACTCTGTATTCCAAGAGTATTCCAAGAGACTTTTGGAAAAAAAGTCAAGCCGATCGGATCATTACTTTAGGAGTTATTGAGGTTTTAGTGAGAATAGTACGCAGACGTGTGAATAGGTCCGTATGGACCTTGTACTGAATTTCACTAATAAATGCATGTTTTTGGGCATCATTATAATTTTTTTATTGTTTCACCACATAATTTACTTGTTCTGAACACAAAGACCTAAACTCAAAGACATTAGGGATTGATGATAAAAACAAAAAATTAAAAAAATTGAAAAAAATTATTTTTGGTATGTAGAATTTAGTTATAAACAATAAAAACAAAAAAAAAAAAAATAAAAAAAAAAATTTTTATATGAAAAAACATGATTTACAAAAAAGGTCCGTAGGGACCTTTTCACACGGCCGTGAAGTTCAGAACTGTCACTCATCGGAGGGTTAATATAACATAAATTTGTAAAACGCCAGCTTTAGTGTTACTCCAAACACCAATTAATGACACAAAAACTTGATTGTCTTTGTGAGTAATTTGTACACTCCTCAATGCGTCTTCAACCTTTCATTTGATACTAACTTTGTCTATAGTTACTTCAAATAGAACGAAATAAACTGAAAAAATCGTAAATTGGGTAATATTGTCACCACTTAATAACGCCTAAACATGACATTGGGCAGCTAAAAAAAACACATGTCTCTTAAATTTTTATTCTCTACAACATATCCGAAGTTCATTAAGATCTGCCGGCCGAGTCTAGATACCTCCCCTTGTAAGTAAAAGTTGAAAATTTTTAACTTGAAATTTAGCAAAATATTTAAAAGCGTATATAAACAAATTTTTTTGTAAGCACGTTGGAAAAATTATGATTGACGTAAAGTGTATTATATTACCAGAACAATATTATATAATGAAAGAAATCCAAGCACATTTTTTAAGAAATGAAAGAATAAAATATAGATTTATCAGTATTTAGTAGATTTTAATAGCCAGCAATGAAAATTTTACAAACAAATAGATTGCGGTGAAATTTCTGTTTACACATAATTGTCTTTTACTCTTTAGCGATCGAAGTCATATACGGCCCGGAAAGTTTTTATAACACATTTTTATTTTGAATACATACAATTTTTATGTTCCTACTTTATATACAAATAGTATTTTTGAAAATTTGAAAATAAAAATACAACTTTAGAATATTGTCTTTTCAAAATTGTGATAAAAAAACTGAAAATAATAAAAAATAAATAAAATTTCAAGGTATTTTGTTTTTTTATAAAACACAGAAAAATACCAAAATTCGCAAAATTAATTTTTTTTTTAATTTTGTGGTTAAAAAAATTAATAATTGCATACATAATTTTCTTTTCTGATTTATAATAGTTTAAATGTCATTAAAAAAATTTAAGTTTTTTT
>CM037852.1:146997726-147195906 GCA_021234595.1 Delia radicum
TTGGTTCCTCCTGCGTAGATATTCACTAACATGTATTTTTATTACATTCCTATGGGAAGATGAAAAAAAGGGGAAAGTTTTCCTCTTGGCGACCTGTCCATATCCTTTGGCTAGAAACGTGAAAATTTAAATATGTGTCTGGGCTTCTGTGACGCTGACTTCAATGTACGCAAATGCTTCCGTCTTCCTGACCATAATACCGTACTACACGCGGAGGTCACCGCGATTACGGAGTGCATTAAGCAGGTGAATATCATGGGCTTGACCGGTGTTATTGTGATTTTCACGGACAGCCAAGCGGCTATCCGGGCTTTATCTACGGACTCTGTGGGATCAATGACGATACTCAGGTGTAAAGGGAAAATTAATTAAAGGGTGTCCCTAGAAGAACGCAATTTTTAAATCTGGCAACATTCGAAGTGTCATTGTTTGACATTTGAACAATTGTTATTGTTTGCTAGTAGAAGGTACGAGGTTAGTAAAAATGGTGCGCTACCCGAATGAACAACGCATTCTCATTGTGAAATTGTTTTACCAAAATGGTGAAAGTTTTGCGACTACAGTTCGCAAAAATCATCTTCAGTGACGAGGCCCATTTTCATCTTGATGGCTTCGTCAATAGGCAGAATTGTCGCATTTGGGGCGAGGAAAATCCTCGAGTGATTCACGAAGCAATGCATCCTCAACGTGTCACTGTGTGGTGTGGTTTTTGGGCTGGAGGAATCATTGGACCTTTTTTTTATGAAAATAGGCAGGTCAAGCGCAAACAGTCAATGGTGTTCGGTATCGTGAAATGATAACCAGTTTTTTCTTGCCTAGAATTGAAGAAATGAATGTGGAGGGCATGTGGTTCCAACAAGACGGCGCCACATGTCATACAGCCAGAGAAACAATTCAATTGCTGCATCAGTCATTTCCCGGTCGTGTTATTTCGCGTTTTGGAGATCAGAATTGGCCACCTAGATCGTGCGATTTAACACCATTAGATTTTTTTCTTTGGGGTTTTTTGAAGTCGAATGGTTTACGCGAATAAGCCGACGACGACTCAAGCCTTAAAAGAGGAAATTGGACGCTGCATTAATGAAATACCGCAGCATTCATGCAAAACGGTCATTGAAAATTTCATTAAAAGATCGCGTGCATGCCAGCAAAGCCGCGGCGGCCATCTGCACGATATATTTTTCCATACATAACCTCATTCTGTCTACTTTACGACAAAATAAAGTTTCACGATTTTTTTTTAAATATCTGTGTTTTATTTAAAATTTAAAAATTGCGCTCTTCTTGGGACACCCTTTATATGGGTGCCGGGACACTGTCGTATAGCGGGGAACGAAGTGGCTAATGATTTGGCTAGGGGAGGATCTTCCCTGGAATAAGTCACTTTGGGGAACGCTAAACCTTTTTGAGCTCTCAAGGCAGAGCTGGTGGACTGGGCTGACACCATGCATAGGACCATCTGGGAAAATGCGGGTGTTGGCAGGACTACGAGTATTCTCCGGGGCAACCCGGACAAGGACAAGACGAGGGAAATTCTACATCTCAGTAGGAAGGAACTGAGTCTTTTGATGGAAATCCTCTCGGGACACTCGACACTTAGGGCCCATCTCCACCGTATTGGTAGGGCGGACTCGGAAGTGTGCAGGGCCTGTGGGGAGGACGAGGAGACCTTGGAACACTATCTCTGTGAATGCCCGGCATTTGCCAGGATCCGGGTTGAAATACTATCCAGTGACCCAATATCCACATTGGGGGATCTTAGGGGCATAGGTTGGAAGAAGTTGAGGAGTTCCGTCAGTGCGACGGAGTTCCTGGGGTAGAAAGGTGACATAGGACCGATTGTTTAGAGCGCATAACAAGCCGACATTCTGGCTTAAGTGTAAGTCCTCAGGGACTTGAGTCGGATTAGGGAAGTATTTTCCCTTCTCCGAATCCTCTTTTCGACCTCACCTAACCTAAATATGTGTTTCCTGCGATATAGGTTAACTTTTGGTAGAAATGGGGATTCAATATGGAAAGACTTTCCACAACGGCCTGACCGTACCGCTAAATGTAGGATCTTAAAATACCGCATACCACTTCCTTCCCCGAGTAGATATCCGCTAGCATGGGATGCTTTTAAACTTCAGCGGGTTAGGCATAGAAGAGAAAGTCTCCCCACGGCGCGTTGTGCAAACCCTTTTGGCTTCACTTATAGTAATGCATGCATAAAAATACGAAATTAGTAATGAATTACAAAAACTTTTGTTAAATAAACAAATTTTCTTATATTTTACGAAAGTAATTTTGACATTATTTCGTTTTTTATACATTTTATAACATTTTATGAATTTTAAAACAATTCATAAAATGTTATGAAAAATATAATTTTATTTTTTAACATTTTTGTTACTCAATGACGCAATTTCACTAAAAACTAATTTCATAAAAAGTATGCAAATTTTTCGTTTATTTTAGCTTATTGAAAATTATTATTGAAATTTTTCATTAGGTTATTGAAAATGTTTTTGTAAAATTATTATTATGTGTGCTTCCCGTTTAGGTATTTACTTTAATGAATTTTTGAGAAGACATTCTTAAGATATGGGGTTTAGAGGGGAAAGTCTCCCTCCAAAATCGGATTCCCAAAAACATGAAATTTGGTACATGGTATGTTCTCCCCGTGTATACATTGTTTAGGAAGGGAACTTTTTAATTTCCTGCAGGAATGAACAAAACAGGAAAGTCTATCCCTTGACGATCTCAGGAAACTTTTGCAGTCAAGAATATGAATAGTATTTCTGTTTTTTATTTTCGGGCGAAAAAACATTCACTTGGCCATTTGTATATAAAATATTTCGTAAACTTAAATCTGAGGTTAAATATCCAAAAAAAAAAATTCTTTTCTACAAAACTCCCCCAAATCAAACTACTAAACCTAAAAACTAAAATTTGGTATACAATTTTATTACAAACTATACATTTTTGCATTAAACACACTTTTTGTAATTGTAGCAAGTTTTTTCCCCTAATTTCTTGTATAATTTTCGGTAGCAAATCTCTTATTTTAAGATGGTATAAATTTATGAAAACAAAAACAAAATAATATAATAGTAACAAAATATCTTATGGTTAAATTTATTCACAACAACAACCAAAATTATAATGTTCAAATTTAGCTAAAGTATGAAAAAAGAATAAAACAAAATTAAATAAAAAGTTAACGTAACTTTTATTACATGAAATATTATATAAAAATCATGTTGTTCTCATATTAAATTCACATTAAATTTTTTTATAGGCATTAATACCAGTAACGCATTTAAATAAAGAAGATAATATAAAAAAAGAAAAATTATTGAAATTCAAATTAACTAGAGACTATTTAGCTGACACAAAGAACTAGGTTGAACATTTTTACTAACTAAATACACTTAAAAACGGACCATTTTAAAACAAATTTTTAATAAAACACAAAAAATTCAGTTGCCATTTTTCAGATTTTTTTTTTTTAAGATAATACCAATATTTGTTATGATTTTTGATAATAAGTTGTTAAATAACACAATGGCATCGAACTCTTTATGCTTCACTATTGTCATAATATACACACAGAGAAATATTTAGCTATTGTTTCCAACTGAAGTTCAGTTACTTCGACTCAAATTCGGTTGTTACAAATTTAAGTCGATTGCTACAAAATAACTTTAGTTTTCACAACAAAGTTCGGTTAATATAACTGAATTTTAGTTGCAACATCCAAAAATACTCAGAAATCTAAAGTAAATATCGTTGTCCTAACTGAATTTATAAGTTGTTACCAGTATTCAATTCGGTTGACACTTTATTTCTCTGTGTGTACAATTTAATGTATTCTAATGCAAACAAATTTCGAAGCGTTCTCATTAGTCGAAAATAACTTAAATAAACACCAGAGATGCAAGATCAGCGCTTGCTTGTACTTCCCATATTATTTAAGATTAAATAATTAAATTTTGTGTTTTCAGTTTGAATAGCCAGGTTCGCGGTCATAATTAAAATGCTACACAGAAAAAAATATTTACCTACTTTTTTCAATTAAATCGATTTGTGGAAAATTTGAAGAGCGGTCAATTAAAAATTAATTGAATCAATTAAATATATGCTCAAATTCGGTACTTGCTTGACATGTTTTTTATACTATCGTTTAAAAATTATTGTTGTTGTTGTTGTTATATTAATATATGTAGTTGTTTTTTTATAAATATTTTGAATCCATTTAAATGAGATTTCATTCGGCTTATTACTTCATAAAGTTAAATGATTTAATTTCAGTTGTTTAAATGTGCATATTAATTTATTCTAAAACATTATCATAAAATTGATAATGTTATTCTTAAAGTTAAATTTTGTTTAATAAAAATGTAACAATTTTTTTAAACAAAAAAAATGCAAAAAATAAATTAAAAGTTATTTAAACAAATAAGCTTATTTTTGCAAAAAAAAAATCCAAAATTTTTTTTGCCATATTCCCTACGTATCAATAGAAATAAAAATGATTTATTTCTGTGTGAACTTGTCCACATAAGTATAAATAAATCTGCTAGCTAAATGAGAATTCAATGTTATAAAATTCAAGCTATAAAAACATTTGGTATGGCAACAACACTTCTATAAAAAAAACAGTTGGTATGACAACAACAATTTTTTTTTTTTTTTTTTTTTTGTTTTTTTGGGAAGATATACGATATTGATCACTTTTTAATCAAATGAGTTATTATTTAATTGAAAATAATTCAGTTAAAAAGCTATCAATTTCTATTTGAATTGGCAATTTTCGTTGTTGGCGGAATTTCAGCAATTAAAGTTATTGAATCGGTGGTTTTCGTGATTCATATAGGTTTTTATTTTTTTTTGTGTGTACTATTATAAATCGAAAATTGTTAAAATCTTGTGAGGATCAGCGCTAGAGGGTGTGCCGCACTTTCGACCTAAGCAACTATGGCATCATTTTCCTCATTTTAATCCACCCACACTCAAAGGAAAGTTTTTCATCATATTTATGCAGAACTTCAGAAATATGATGAAAAAGTTCATTGATTTTCGTCCAATGTAACACTTCATAAATATGATGAAGCTGTTTCATAAAAGTTCAAATTGAAGATTGGCTTCATCATGTTTCATAAATACGAAGAAGTTCTATAGCTTTTCATTAAATGTTTCATAAATGTTAAAAGACTATTTATTAAGCGTCTAATCGGCAAAACCGCCTCCAGTGTTTTATAATAAGAATTTAATCTATGCCAATAGAAAATTAAATTTACAAAATATTTTTTGAAGTAATTTTTTGTGTGCATGGCACGGTTTGAAGCAAGAAAGCGTCAAAGTTGAAATTTAGTACAATTTTAAAAAATTAATATCTTGAAATGAACACAATTTTAAAACAATTTGAAAACATATTTATTTATGCTGACTAGAAAAAGTTGATACTACACATAATGTAAGACTGAAGCTTAAACTTTAAAAAAATGCTCTTACTTTTGGCCAAGGACATACATGATTCAAAAAGGATACCTGTAAAGTATATCGTCTTAATTTGGAAATGTATGAATGGATTTTTATGAAAGCTGGCAGGAAGATTATATTAAGAACATTCAGGGAACTTCTGCTTTAAAAATACATATGTAGTTGTTTGGGTTGTAATACAGTTTTTTTATTTTTAATGTAAATTTTAGTCATTTGTAGAACAAATCAAATTTTTACTAACCTTGTAGTTCATTTAAAAAAACCAACCATATCAAATTACTGTTTTATGATTTTACAGTAATTTTTTACAGTAGTTTTTTGTTATTAAAAAAAAAAAATATTTGTTTAGTTTTTACTAACATATTTGGTTCATTTTTACTACAATTGGGGTTCAATTTTTGAACATTGAAAAAGAAATGATAATATTAGTTGAATTTACTGAAATGTAAGTCGTCCTTTCTTTATTTCATTTCATTAGTTTCATTCTACCGGTTTTGAGGGTTAATATGATGAAGTCAATTCAAAAATTTTAATGATATGAAAAATGTTCCTTTGTAGCGTACACACACAATAAATGCTACAACCAATAACGGAAATATATTTTTATAAAAATTTTTTAAAACCTAATATTTTTCCAACTGTAATTCAGAATACACATATCAATTAAAACTCAGAATTTAAAATTTAAATTCAGAAAATATTTATTTTGATTTTTATTAAAATACAAAAAAAAAAATAAATTAAGTTAAGAATTTTCATTTTGAATTTAAAAAAAATTTGAGAATTTTTCAAATGGAAATTCTGAATTTTCATTGATAGGAAAACAAAAAAATATGTTCAGACGCTTTATAAAAATATTTTATGAAATGATGAAGATTTATAAAACATTTCATATAAATTTGTAGGAAACTGTTCATCATATCTATGAAAACTTCATAATTATGATGAATAATTGATGACAAACGATTTATGAAACAGTTTCATCAATATGACGAAACTTTTTTCCCTGAGTGCAAGAACTCATATCGCACACCTAGTTCAAAAGTGACTCAACTCAAAATTTTAATTTTTCGGGTTTATATGCTTAAACTATGCATAATACACTTGTTAATCTATAACAAGATATTAGTGTATTTTGTTGTTGTTTACTGTTGATAAAAAACAGTTATATCTTTCTTTATGTTTCAATTTTTATAAAGTTGCAAATATTTTTTTTCGATTTCTGAAAAATTAAAAATTTTGAGTTGAGTCACTTTTGAAATAGGTATGCGATATATTTACCGACCACAGTAAATGCATGTAGGGAATATATTACCCGAACAATATGAGTTTTCCCCATATTATTTGAGAACTTTAAATAACAACTTAGACTGTTAAAGCATTTTAATAAACTTATATATTATATTTATAATATACTTTCTTTTATATATTTTTTGAACTCCTCATACATAGTAAACCCTTAAACCCTCCTCATATATAGTAAACCCTTAAAACTTGGAGGTATAAAACACGACCAAAAACTGAACAAATTGTCATTTAAGCTTTTTTATTACCTCTCTTAAATTTGGAGATAATAGGGGGTGGTGTTTGTGATCCACTAGCGAAAGCTCCCCTTTCGACCCTATTCCCCCTCCAACATAGATTAGATTAGATTATAGTGGCACTATGCACGCGACCAGAAATTGGTATTTTGTGCTGCCAGCGAATACACCCTATAGGTTCAGGCTCCCTACGAAGCCAATTATCCTACCATGTGAACAGTTCCAAACGTCCGATGGCGTCACTATTCGATCACCCCTCCAGCATAAACACAAGCTGAAATTTTGCGGGGAGGAGCAAACAGGACAAATTTCTCCCCTCACGTCCTGGCTAATTTCAGTGAAGTTATAATTTTTGAATTTTTTTATGTAATCTTGGTATAAATTGGGTTTAAACAAGAAAAAGTTTTCCCATTAATGATCTACACTCATAAAACAAATATGTGAGTTCAAAAATCTGTTAAGCGGGTTCCAATTCAGTTAAACTAATTTTTATCTGTATTTGTCGCTTAAATCAGATATATAGCTAAAGTTATTAGTAATCTTATTTTATCACATGAACCAATTTTATCTGTATTGGAGCTAATTTTTAAATATACTATTTAGTACACACATAGATTAAATTGGTTGAAATTCCATTGTGATCAACAAAATGTAATCATTATTCAATATTTTTTTTACTTAAAAATCATCATCAGAATAATCAAACTATATTGTAAACAGAAAATATATAAAATTAACCAAAACACAGGCATACAATTTTTTTATTAATAAAATAAAATTTGTTGAATGCATTTGTTGAATCTATTTATAGAATATTATAGTCCATAAACATGAAATATTCTATTGTTACAATACAAATTCGAAATTTGTAAATAAATGTTGGTTGTTAAGCTATGTAAAGACGGTTGTCAGATCTTACAATATCGTAAGATCTGCCAATGTACTGGCAATGTACTGACAATGAAACATGTTTAGCAAAAGGTAACTTGTTAGTTCAGACGATTATAGGAAAACCTTTCAATTTCATTGTCAGACAATTGTCAAACAATAAATTTATCTGCCAACGAAAATTGTCAGTTCACACGGTTGTCAGATTCTTGTATGGCAAAAATTGCAAGATCTGTTGTTAGACATTGCCAGAACTGTCAAAGAATTTGAAAGAAATTATAAATTGTCAATTGTGTGTTTAATTAAATTGAAAAAGTAATAATATTAATTGTCATGAAACAAAAAAAGCAATTGCAAACGATTTTAGCTGCATATGTATTAGAAAGTAGCGAGGATGAAGACAAAATATTTTTGCAAATTGCAGTTTAAAGAGGTTCGGAGATTTGCCCATTTTCCTTTGCAATGTTCACACTTATCTGGATGGCATCTGTGACATCTTGCCATAAAATATTTTTGGGAAGTTTATACTTAGCGCAACCAGCATCCCATAAACTTCGCCGTACCTCAACTTCCTCGATAAGTTTGATAATACTTTCGTGTGACCACACGGATTCCACCTTTTTGCGGTAGGATCTTTGTTTGGGTGTTGGTTTTTTCCCGGCTTTAGAGCCTGTTGGCGACTGGGAGCCTCTTGGCGACTGGGTACGAAACATCAAGTCAGTTGGCTCATAGCTGCAATCTATGACGCAGGTTTCATTAATGGAAATGTCGCCATCCATTTTTTTATTTAATTTGATTTCCTATTTTGTTTCACTTTTGATTTTTAATATTATTAATATGAACTTTTGTTTTTTTTTTCATTATTTATGGACAGTGCCGCCAATAGAAACATTTCTGTGACAATACTACTATTGTCAGATGCATTAATTTAAACACATCTGCCAATAAAAAATTGTTTACAATGTCTTGCAATTATCTGACAATTGCAACGTAGGGTGTTCACACGAATGTCAGATGTCTGACAATATTATTGTCTTACAATGTACAGACAATGCTTCTTCTGACAGTGTTGCAAGACAAAAGTTGTAAGTTCACACTGTTGTTAGACATTTTCTGAACATTTTTCTGACGATATTGTAAGATCTGACTACCGTCTGTACATAGCTTTACGGTAATATTAAGATTTAATAATAGTGATAATAAGTGGAACCTCAAAAATTCGGTTTGCAAAAAAAATCGGTTGTAACTACAAAACTGTTTTCTGTGTGTAGTTCTTGATTCTCAAGTTTACAAATTTTTTAAGTTAATTTAGACCACACTTTTTTTCAAAAAGTTTTTTATTTTTATCGCCACTTTCCGTCTCGATTGTAAACCACGTTATTTTCTCACAATTTTATTATATACTCATAAGAAATATGAAGCAAAAACTGGTAATCCGTACCTATTAAGTACATAGTCTTTATTAACCACTTATATTCGCGTTAATAAATATGGAATTGCCTCTGGTCAGATCCCATGAATCCAAAAACTCGTATTTTAAGCGAAATTTTAGCATAAATTTTAGTTAAAAATTCTATTGATTTACCTAACTCTTTGGTTATTTGCCTAGTATTTATTGTCAGTGTATTTAACAGCCTAGTTAGTTGACATTTTTGACCAACTTTTTTACATAAGATCATTAGATCACCTAAATTTAGAAGAATACGAGTCTAAAGTTTATTTAAAAATTCTGCTCTCACAAATTTAGGTACTTTTTTTCTGTTGTCGTAGCGGGATTTGCAATTATTTGTTCGGGTTAGGTTTTACTGAGATGCTCTTTGGCCAGAATAAATCTGATAATCCTAGTTCGATGCCATGTTTTTTTTTTTTTATAACTTATTTCAATTATCAAAAACATATATATTATTGAAACATTAACTACCGATTTATGAAAAACGATACATTACACACAATATAATTACAACAAATCATAATCAAAACCCACCACAAATAAGATTTAAAAAATTAAGAAAAAGATTTAACTAGAAAACATGTATTTCAAAATTTTAAATCATACAAATTTCATATTTTTTCGAGATAAGTTACTTATACAAACGAAAACATTATACATTAAAAATGAAAAATGAAAAACCAAAAAATATATACAAATTCATTAAAAATACAACTATGTATGAAAATTATTTCAAATGATAAAAAATAGTATTAAATAATTAATTAATAAAAGAACAATTAAAAACAATATTTGTATAGAGACTGATTGTGTGTTCATTGCAAAAATTGAATTAAAAACTTACACAAAAAAAAAAAATACACTCAAAATAAATTAAAGTTGAACAAAAACAAAAAATATTTAACAAAAAAATTTTGGCATACATATAAAAATATATAAAATAAAAAATCAAAATTATATTAAAAACAAATATATATATATATATAAAAAAGTATTACAAAAGCATTAAAATATAAAAAAAAAACATCTTTTAATTAAACTCATTCTCATGACAAAAACATATACATTTTTAACAAATACAGTGGGCGCAATTAATTTAGGCTGAGCAATTTTTTTGAATTTTAACAAAAACGGGAAAGATAGAAAAATTCTAAAAACGTGAACATAATCCTTATTCGATGAAATATTATCGATAATACTTATTTTTTAAATCGATTTATATTTTTTATATAAATATTAAAACCCGTTAAAAAGTTAAGCGAAAATCAATGGGGTTCACTTTAATAAAATTTAAAAAATGAAAATGAAAATTATTCAAGTTCGAGGCCATACTCTAAATTTCTTTATTAGGATATTGTCCTAACAAATAATCTATAGAGTTTTTTGTTTTCAAATTTATTAGTTGACCCTTCCAGGAATGTGTTGATAGATCTATTTCGGGAATTTTCTAGGTTCCCATCATCAGAACACGTTTTGAAAGCGGTAACAATCCCATGCCAAACATCAAACATTCATATGAACTAGTTTACTCACTACATGAGAACTAATATACATATGAGTTTGAAGTTAAAGATTATAACCATTGATCAAAAAATAAATTGAAAACTTGTTTGTTAAGTGCAAGGTTCACCTCTGGTGGATATTCAATACACGTTTTTTGCTTTTCTCTCCTTTTTATATTTTGTTTAGTTTATAAACAACACAGGGGGAGTAAACTAGACGGTACTTTGTCTTTTATACAAGTTTGATATAATTTTTTATTAAAAATTTAAAAAATTTCATTGAGTTTAGAAGTTTAGAGTTTAGAAGTTTTGGTTGCGAGAGGTTCAACTTTTATAAAAACATTAAATTTTTCTATGGGAGCGCCCTTCGGGGTTGTAAATAGGGGGATGGTACGGTCTGAGAACATTTTGAGTTTAAAAAAATATATTGGTGGTCAGTAATATATTTGACTCTTATAGGGGCAGCCTTGGGAAAGTAAGAGCGTTAGCAGCAAATTCTCTAAAAATTTTATTTTGTAAGGGAGCCGCTTAGAGAGCGGAGAAACGGGGTAGGTATGTTCTGAGGAAATGTTGGGGTTAAAAAATATTAGGGGTCGCTCATACATTTGACTCGTCTAGGCGCACCCTTGAGACAGTAAGAGCGCTAGGATCAAATTTTACAAAATATCATTTGGTAAGTGAGCCAGCCCCCTTAGGCAGTGGATATATAGGTAGGTATGTTCTTAGAAAATGTTGGGGTTGAACAAATATTATGTTTTGAAATCATATATTTGATTTCTCTACACTTGGTGCCGCCAGAACGGGTGAAAGCACATTTTAGAAAAATGTAAAATTTGCATGGGGACCCCTTAGGCTTATCTTGAGCAACTCGATTTTAAGTGGTTTTGTTATTTTGGCCCAGTACTGGATATCCATTATTTTTAGTTCTTTGGCCAGGTTAACATTGACGTATATGGCCACTATTGTCAATTTTTAGACTCTCCTACAAGTTTCTTATAAATTTTAGTCGCGACTTTATGTCATTTGAAATATATAATGTGAGAATCCTGGAAATGTCCTGCCAAACCGACATATTTTGCTCACTATTAATTAGAAATTATTCACAAAGATATAATCTTTTAGTTGGCATAATTTTTAGAGAATATTTTAGCATTGTAAAGAAAATCAGGAACTATTTTTGAACACCGACATTTCTCTACAGATATCAATAATGGCATTTAACCCGGATTTCGCCATATCCTTAGATTATTTTTTAGATTAAACAAAATTAATTAGGACTACCTACCATTTTAAACAAGATTTATTAAACAAATATTATGGAATCTATTTGATGGCTCAGAAAAAATGATTTTTGGTAAATCTAAAAATTTTAATTTCAATCTGAGATAAACACTTTCTTATATATTTTATTTCTTAATGAAATTCAAGGAAGAAATTTGTTGCTGACTAGGGGTGCCGATCCCAAAAATATAGGGATTTTTGGAATTTTTTAAATTCCGAAATCAAGGAATTTTTTCTAGACAAAAAAAATATGAAAATTTTTTTAATTTGCTTATTTTATTACTTTTTGTGTGACCCTGTCCCAACAAACACTCTGTTAAACAACGAAATCAAAAAACATAAAATTTTTATTTACCTTTCTAAATTTTCAAAACTATAATTCAGCTTTTATAATATTTCACAAAAGTAATTAAATTAAATTTGAATCAATTTAATTGTAGAGTCCGACCGAAGACTTCGGCCAGAAAATGTTTTTTTGTCGGTATTCGGTGTTTTAAAGCATTATGGACAAATTTGACAAATTGATTTTGAGTGTCAAATTTATATAAAAGTCCGTAGTTAAGCAATGAATCCAATATTCAGCCGCCAAACATTCAGCTAAATCGATCGGCGGTCGATTATTTAAATTTATAGCTAAACTTTGGCTATATCCTTAAATTTTTTATATAAAATTGAATTAAAACGAATCAAAAAATATGTTTTCAATATCAAAATATAGTCACATTGTCTCCAAATACCAAAAAAGCGATCCAATATTGTCTTCGGCCGGACACTATTTAAATGGTTAAAATAATTGAATAACTAAATATTTAATATGTAATGAGTTCCCTTTAAAAAAAAAATATTGGAATCATTTATTAAGCTTCCGAAATGATTTAAATAAAATATTTTTGAATTAATAAACTGATAAGTTCTAAGAATTATTATCTGTTTTATTAAATTTATTTTTTATATCGTTAACTCGTTAAAGACACGTCATATACATTTTAAATTTGTTTGCCTCAAAACGCCGTCGTTTTGAAATATTTGCAAATAAATTTGAAACTTTGACAGAATATAAATACTAAATGGTTAAAGGCATTAAAAATTAATTTAATTATTTTATTTTTGTATAAATTTGTGAACAAATCTTTATTCAAAAATAATTTAAATTTTAATTTTTTATAGTTAACCGATTTTAAATTTTTTTTTGGAAAAATATCCCTATGATGAATGGGACCGGTCATGCGTGTGCCACAGGATCGGTCCCTTCGTGCCAGAGACCGCTCCTCTGATAAACCCTACCCTATGTAAACAACTGGCAACTTTAACATGGGCTTGTCACCACATAGTGTGCTTTAAACCACATAGTGTCATGACACAGGACTAACCAAATATGGGCATACCACAAGACTATCGCAAAAGGGCGTATCGGAGGACTAACCGTTTTTTTGCCTTAATACTTTGGAGTTAAAAACTTTTAACTATTGCGAAATCTTCGGTAGTTAATTCGTATATTTGAGTATACAGAAATATTTATTAAAAATTTCCAACATGAATTGCAAAAGAAAACAATTTAATAATTTTTAATGTAAAAAATGGTAGAAAATGTAACAATAAATTTCTAACTCATTGGCTTTTTCTAGTCAATATGTATACCAGTTAGGTGATATGTCCTACTTCTACCAGTCACGGAACTAGTCTTTTTAGATCAATTTACACTACATAACTCACATCAATTGTAAATAATACTAGTCCTGTGATAAGTCCTTTTCCAGCAGTCCAGGTTCTTTTAGGTCAATTTTCGCATGCCGATAATTTTTTAATAAACCCAAAAAAAAAACATAAATATCGACAAAAAATAAAATAAAATTAATCGGTAATTTTTAGTTTAAAAAATAAACGAAAACTAAACAGCTTCCAATGGGTAAAATTCTGGCCAACTGGCCTTTTCTTGTTAATAAGCATTCTGGTTAAGTGGTATGTCTCCCTTTACCAGTCACAGGATTAGTAATTTTTGGACAATTGACACGGTTTAACCCACTGCAGTATTAAATTATACCAGTCCTGCGATAAGTCCTTCTTTAACCAGTCACTTTTAGGTCAATTGACTTCTCATTCCCCATAGGGATCTTATATGTTGACCATTTTTTTAAATTGTAATACCCTTACATAATTTTTAAAAGCGTTTTTGTATTTTCATAAAAACCAGCCATTATTTATGTTTTAAATGAAAACGTAAATAATTTTGGAATATTTTAGACTTTGTGAATTGGTTAAATTCATGGTCCGATAGTTCAGATTTTCAAAATTGTCCACAAGTTTTTATTCACGGCTTTTACAGCGCGTAATTATTTATATAAATTAAAATAATGGAACACTTGGTCAATAATGAACTAATAGGTTTTATTTGTTTTTCATATTTCAAATTAGTCCTGAAATCGCAGTTTTCAACATCCCCAACATTCCCGGTATTTAAGAAAATCAGTCCCGTTCGGCAACCCTAGTGCAGGCTGATGAACACTGTAGCATAATAATTTCCACCATTAAAATATTTTAGTTACCAGTATTTAGTGAATTTTTGAACTTTTTCAAAAGTCAGACTTCAGTTCCAACGTTACAGGTTCAATTCAGGTGAACTTACATCATTTTTAGGTCATTTTCCTTTTAGTGGTCAGATTTAATTATTTGCATAAATTTTGCAAATTATCGACAACTATTTTTAGAACAAAATATTGATTTATATTTTGTTGTGCGCCCAGGTAGGCTAGTTGGTAAAGTGCTCGCTTATCAGTGCGGGGGTCGTGGGTTCGATTCCAACCAGAGGTACTGGTCTGCTTTCGCTACATTAAATATTTTGTTATCAAGATGATTTTATTTTTGCTGCTTATTTTGAGGTTAAATTTATCAAGTTAAATATTTTTTTTTTTTAGATGCAAAAATTGAAATGTTGGATTTCAATGACAAGAAATAAAAATGTTATGTTTTCTTTGATCTTCTTTTATTTAATTCTTCTTAGTTTAAACGAGCTTAAGATCATTTATTTATTTAAAATATTTCGTCTCCACATTTGGGTAACTTCTTCAGGGAACAATTTGAAAAACTTATTTTAAGCGAATTAAACAAGTTTTTCAAATTGTAACAATTGTTCTCTGAAGAAGCCACCTAATGTGGAGACGAAATATTTTAAATAAATAATTAGTAATCTTAAGCTCATTTAAACTAAGAAAAATTAGACAATAAATACATTTTTTTTAGTCAAACAACAGAAACAATAACAATTACACAAATGCGCCCAGGTAGGCCAGTTGGTAGCGTGCTAGCTTATCAGTGCGGGGGTCGTGGGTTCGATTCCCACCAGAGGCATTTGTCTGTTTTCGTTGCAACGCGCCGAAAGCCATAGTAGCTAGTACTCGGTTAGGGTAATAGGATATAATTTGTAATTATATAATTATTAACCCTCTAACGCCTGACGATGACATTTGTCATCGTTTATAAAATTGAATCGAAATGCTTCGAATGAGTGTTTTATAGTTAGAAATTGATATAGTTCGATATAAAAGTGAATTAGCTAAAAGTTTTGCGAAGAAAACTGTTCGTATTCAGTGCACTGTTAAAACACGAGAAAGCTCTAAAGTTCAAATTTTGTAAAAATTCAAAAAATAATTATTTTTTAATTAACTGAGATTTCCAACAACTACAACACTTATTTAAGTTGATTTAAAACTCTTGAAAATTAAGTATAAGTAAGATTGAAGTATTACCTTTAATAATCAGTCCTTATTTTTCTTCAAGGACGAACAGCATTTTATCAGGATATCTCTAAAGGACATTGTGTTAACTTATAAAGTAATGGACGGATCGTTTTGAAATTTGGTATAGAGAAGACAATCAGTAATAGTAGCAAAAGTCTAAAGTTTGAACAAAAAATATTGAAGTTAAGATACTTTTTCGCCCTATTTCGTATTTTGCAAAAAGCGAAACTCGCCATAGCTTCTTAAAAAGAAGCACAAAAAAGTTTATTTTTGGATTGTCGTTATGTCTTGGTAAGAGCAATAATTTTTGGTACAAACTTTTGTTTTACTTGCATTAGTTTTCGAGATAAATTTTAAATTATTTTTACTCATATCGCCGAAAGTAGTCAGCGAAAAACATTTTTTTAAGAAAAAAATATTATTTTTTTTTGCGAGACGAATACATGGTATGAATTTCATTGCAAAACAAAATTCGGGCATTAGAGGGTTAATAAATAAAAAAAAAAAAACAATTACCCAAGTGCGCCCTATTGAATTTTGCACCAATTTTATATTTTTAGTTTAATGCATATCAAATATATTAATCGATAGAAAAATGAAGTTTAATTATTGATAACTAAGCGAATAGTCATTATTTGGGCGTTTTCAGATTTCTTTTAACTATTCGCTTTTAAGGGTAAAATTCAAAAATATTTGCTGAGCCCAATGGAATTTCGTTCACTGTAATAACTGTTATTTAAATTAAATTTGTTAAAGCTTTAGAAGTGAAAGAAAAAAGAAACTGTTGAACTAACAGTAATAGCAGTGAGTTGAGGGAATTCATTTAAATCATAAATTCTTCAAAATTAGTTAAAATAACAGTTTTTTGAATTTGTTAAATATTATTTAATGAAAATAATATATTTTGTTAAACTAAGACTGCAGCTTGTTGAAAGTATTTAAAGAAACTGCAAAATTGATTGTTTATGTTGCATTTGTTTTGTTAATTTCTAATTATGTAAAATTTTTTTAACTTTTTTGTGATAAATTTTAAATATTATTAATAAAACATAAAAAAATTAACAAAAAAAAAAAAACAAATCTTAAGATTAAAAAATTTAAAAAATACAACAATAATAATAATTGGTAAAAGACAAATCAAATCAAAAAAAAAAAAAACATAATAATAATAACTGAAAATCTTAATATGATATAAAATAAATGAATTAATAATTTAAAAATCATTTAATAATATAATTTAAAGGCCAAAGATGATTAACACAAAATCGATTATAAATTTAAAAAATAATTTTTATTCTAGCTTTATTAATTTATAACTAAAAAACTAAATAAAAATAAATTTAAAAATTTTTATTCAAATTCCAAATATTTAATTATATTGTACAATATTTGTAACAAACATAAATTTACATGTACACTATATTATAATTGTAGTAGAGTTGTAAACTAATTAATTGTTTAATTTTTGATTGTCATCTTATAACAGACTCGTATGTATTTTCAAAGATTTAGAGAATTTTTTTTTTGTTTTTGTCATTTATAAATAATACAATTGTTTTTTGTATTTGAAACATGTTTTATATTTATTGTACTACCCCTTTACACACTCCTTTACACACTCCTTTTACACTAAATCACCCCCGGCCCAATTTTAAATTCGTGTATTTAATAAGATTTAGTCATTTTCAAAATCTAAATTTTTAAATAAACAAACAAAAAAAAAAACTTAGATTTAAATTAATTTTTAATCCTAATTATTAATTTAAATGATATTATTCATTCATTAATTCATTGTTCGTAAAAAAAAACAAAATATTTAAAACAAAAAAAAAAAAAAAATACAGACAACAAAATATTAATCATAGTAGTTCATTATGTCATACGATTATTGCAATGAATTCAAATAAAACAAGTTAAAACATTTAAATTGCAAAATATTATAATGATAATAAAATAATAAAGAAAACTTAATATTAAAAAAAAAAATTATAAAGAATTGTATTTTATTTCAAAAAAAAAAAGCGATAGGCATGTTAGAAAATTTTACAAACCGATTTTTCATCATCTTTTATTAATTTGAAATAACTTGTGGTATTTAGGCACAAAAAATGTTGCTTTGGCATTTTTTGATGAAAATGTACCAATCGAAACCAAAAAAAAAAAAATGGTAAAAGCTTTGAAGAATGAATCTGATGTAAACAACAAAAAGGCCTTAATAGACACTACCCAGTAAAAAACGCTGCTTACCTGCAAGCAGGTTTGTAAGGGAGTAAGCCAAAAAGAATCCCTTACAAACCTGTTTACATATGCCATGATATTTATATGGGGAATTCCCACTTAGAAGCATTACTTTTTGGCAAAAAAATCCAGGATTTTAGCGCTTATTAAAAGCTTGTGATTTCATGGCTTTCAGTAAAATCATATTTCATGTCCACATTATTACGGTTAAGGTTGATGAATTCAGATTCATTTTTGAGACTTCAGGGATTGATGTAATTTGCGTATCTGAAACATGGTTGCAGAAAGATACTCCTGATAGTTTATTAACCTAAATGGTTACAACACATTCAGAGCTGATAGGAAGGAAGACTCATGCTGGTGGCGTTGCCGTTTTCGTTAGAAATAATATTAACTGTAAACTTGTTTGTAAATCTGTCACGAAGGATATCAATGTAACCACTCAAAACAAACCCGAAAAGATCGTTGAATATTTATTTGTTGAGATCTCGTCATTAGGCAGAAAACTTCTTTTAGGCTCCGTATATAGGCCTAACCGTCATATAAAAATGGAAGAATTCTTCTCTAAATTAGGCTCCTTAGCAGTGACATGCAATGATTTGATAGTATGTGGTGATATAAACTCTAACTTGCTTATAGAGGACACTTTAATAACTGAAATGTTGGAAATTGGACTTACTCCCACAAATACTATACAACCAACACACTTCACAGAAACAACAAGCACTCTTATTGATGTTATCTTTGTCGGAAGTACTTCCCGTGTACAACTGTATGATCAAATATCTGCACCTGCCTTCTCTAAACATGATCTTATATTTCTGTCGTATGACTTTAACTTGTATATTGAAGAGGAAACATATACATACAGAGACTTTAAAAACATTAATATGGACTTGTTAAATGATCAATTTTCACATATCCATTGGAATGAAGTCTACTCTATGACCACAGCTGACTCCAAACTGTCGTTTATTGAATCCAGCATTGCTCAGCTCTATAATTTAACAGTACCTGAAAGAACTAAACGTATAACCATGGTACACACCTGAAATCAAGTCGTTAACTGAGAATAGGGATCTGGCTTTCTCACGTTGGAAACGCTTTAAAACCACTATGTTACGCGAAGAATATCGAAGGGCTAGACGTGATGTTAATAATTTAATAAGAAAAACTAAATCAGAATACTATACAAACAGATTTTCAAATGCGGCTAACACTAAGCAAACATGGAGGACGATAAAAGAAATTGGTATTGGAAAATCCGTAAAAAAAGCCAATAACTTGATCAACGTAGATGAAATCAATGAAACTTTTGCCAATCTGCCCATGGTACCACCTGATCCAAGTTTTTACAACTTTAATAATTATTTTACCAACACCCCTCAGTTTCAATTTGAATGTGTGAGCCAAATCGACGTGTATAACTGTTGCTTAAGTATAAAGTCTAATGCTGTTGGATCAGATAATGTTCATCCAAAATTCATAAAAATTCTTTTTCCTAAACTCTTCCCTTACATAACAGATCTCATAAATACTGCTATAATAACCAGCTCGTTTCCACTTAACTGGAAACATGCCAAGATTTTACCCGTACCCAAGGCTAATACAGAGTTCAGACCAATAGCAATTTTGCCATACGTCTCTAAAGTTTTGGAAAGACTTTTGCACCAGCAGATGAACAATTACCTAAAAAGATATAGCCTTCTCACAGATAAGCAATCTAGATTTCGTCCAAAACACAGTTGTGTTTCTGCCCTATTGAACGTTTCCGAGGACCTGAGACAAAATATTGATAATGATGAAATAACTTTTCTGGTTTTACTTGATCACTCTAAAGCCTTTGACACGGTAGACCACAATATACTGTGTGACAAGATGAAATCAATGTTTAATTTTTCCGACACTTCAGTAAAATTGCTAAAATCATATCTTTCTGGCCGTACTCAATCTGTATGCATTGATAGCTCTACATCGAAAAAACTTGCTGTGACAAGAGGGGTACCCCAAGGATCTATTTTGGAGCCTCTTCTTTTCTCAATGTATGTGAATGATCTTCCTACCCATTTGGACAACTGCAACGTGCATATGTATGCAGATGATGTCCAGCTCTACCTAAGCACCCCAATAAGTAAAGTTGATGAGTCTCTTAGTAAACTTAACATGGATTTAAATCGCATTCACCGATGGCCGACAGCCAACGGCCTTTGCATAAACCCCAATAAATCTAAATGCCTCCTAATTTACAAAAAAACGTTTAATTCCACAAAAGATTTGGATATCACACTGAATGGCCAAAAAATTGAGATTGTCAAATCTGTCAAAAACTTAGGAATCATTTTTAATGAAACTCTTACCTAGTCAAATCACGTCAACACCATTGTAGGGAAAACATATTCAATGCTACGTAGCCTTTGGGTAACCAGGTCCTTCACATCTCTGGAAACCAGAAAACTTATTGCAAATTCATACCTTATGCCCAGCCTTCTCTATGGCTGTGAAATTTTTGCTAATAGTGACTCTACCAGTAAACGAAAACTGAATGTAGCTTATAACAACATCATTAGATATGTCTTTGGACTAAGTAAATATGCCGCACTATCACCGTATTACTCGAAACTTCACGGAATAACCTTTGATAATCTCATGAATATAAGATGCTTAACATTTTTTCATAAAATTATATATGAACATGAGCCAAATTATTTATATCAACGTCTGAACTTTGCTAAATCTAAAAGAGGAAAGCTGATAAAATCTTTTAAATTTAAATACCTGTCGTCGACCTGGCAATACTTTGTTGCCGTTACACGTCTTTGGAATAAACTACCACTTAAACTACAGGGTAACAGTAATGCAATTATATTTAAAAAAGATCTGAACAAATACTTTAACTACAATGTTTAATATCTTCTTTCGTAATATTAAATTATATATATATTTTTTTTTTTTTTTTTATTCATTGTATTTTCTTTTCATGATTATCTTCATATCTGTTCTATTGGAATATATATATCTGTTTTTTGTTTTATTTTTAATAATCCTTACAAATTGCTATGAGAATTGATTTTTTTTTTCTAAATATTGTTTTTCACAACTGTTTTTAATTTAATTATGTACACATATATTTCTACGCTATAATCATAAGATTTAATCTTGTTGCATAGAAAAGGAAATAAATAAATAAAAATAAAATAAAATAAATAAATAAATAAATAAAAGTAATAATATGAATATTATATAATTTCCCAGAAAAAAATTACACATTCCAAAAAGAAGGTGATGCCCACACTTGCTTACATATCTCATTGCCAAATTTAGTAACTGCAATACCAAACTCATTCCAACGATAGAGTCAAAAAAGCAAGTAGTATTGTAATCAATTCTTTAAATTTAAACCAGAAAGCATGAAATCAATAACAAAGTAATTATTTACTTAAAAGAAATTAACAATTTTATTAACTTATATGTATAACTTTTTGTACTCAAGAAGTAATCATATACTTTTTCTTAATAAAAGGACGTTATTGGAAATAGTTCCTCATTTTGAAAAAAGAAGTTATACAATTTTAAAGAATTTATCTCATATATTTTTTCAAACAAATTTTTATTTGCAGGAAAATAAAACTAAAAACAGAAATTGCATGTTGCCTCAATTTTGTTAAACTGTGGTTAGGTATAAATTAGGGAATCGCACATGAGCAGAAAATTGTGAGTGGACGTTGAAATTACTGACGTTATCGTGAGTGAGTGTAAAAAAATTTTTGAGGGTGATTGTGCTTGAGTCATATTTTTGTTTTTCAATTTTGAATTGTTCTTTTTTTGAAAAATATATATTTTCGTGGTTTATAGCTCCAAAATTATGACAATCCCATGTTATCATAACAATTCGATGTTTCACTTGTTAGGATTTTATTTCCGTATGAGTTTTGATCGTTATATTTGAGTGAACTAGGAGAATCACGTGTGAGTAAAAGTTGAATTTAGTTATGGAACTACGTCTTTTTTTTAAATTTAAGTACTTCTTATTTTTTCTAGGGAACTATTTATTTATTTATTTTTGTGTAAGTACTTCGTAGTTTTACAATGGAACTATTTCTTTATTAAAAAATGTATGTAGTTCTTAAAAATATAAAGTAAATGGTTCTTCGGTAAAAAAAATAATCAATTCTAAAGAATCAATTATTTTAGTCTCACGCCCTGTTAAAAGAATCGAGTAGGTAATCTAGTATGGAATGCGTTCTGCCCAAAATGCTTGATTACAAACCCGATTACCTTTTTGAAAATTTTTTGCTGGGTTATTTTATACAAAATTCTACAGGTATTAATTTTTTGTTTTTAAAATTTTAGACATATTAATATAATAATTTAATTTTTTCCGCACCACGTGCTTACTCTTCAGAAACAATTAAATGAATATTTATTTTGTACAACATACTCAAAAACACCAAACACAATCGGAAATCACTCGGTAAAACGGGTACAGATCGTTTATAATCCACGATATGAAACTTTCTGCATTACCACCTGCATTCTTGTAAGGCATTATGGTAAGCTGTTTACAACCTGCAATCTTGTAAGGGAAATCAGAAAGCTCAAACATTTCTTTTGTTTATTTTTATACGAAAATTATTCGTTACTTTTGCTGCTTCTCAGTATTATGCAATAGTAAGCACTTACATCAGCGCATTTGTTTTATCCTGCTTCTAAAAACACGAACATTTTTACTGGGTCTGAACGTATCTGATGTTATCAAAACAGGTATTGCGTAGTTTGTGAATACAAAAACTAAATCATTTTTTAAGCGTTTTGATTTGTGTGAAGAGTTTTTAAAAACAACTCCCACAAAGTGGCGGAGTAACAAAAAGTTCAACGAAGCTAAAAAAAATCTTTCAGGTTTAAAAGTAGTAAACGATACCGCTGAGAGGGGAGTCAAATTAATGCAGGACTATAATAATATTTTATCAAGAAGCGAAGAACAAAAACAATACTTTTTACAAATTGTTAAGGATTACCGTTTACTTTTTCAAATTGCAATAAAGTAACTCTTTTTTAACTACACACAGAGAAAAATTTAGCTATTTGTTATTTCAAATTTCAATTGTTCGGTAAAACTGAACATTAGTTTTCACAACAAAATTCGGTTAATTCAACTAAATCTTAGTTGCAACACTCAATATATTCAGAAATCTAATGTTAATATCGTTGTACTAACTGAATTTGTAAGTTGTTACGATTAATATACACTTTTCAATTCGGTTGGCACTTTATTTCTCTGTGTGTATACAAATTAAAACAAAAACTAAAGCCATAACGCCTATACTTAAGTAATTGAAATCACCCATATAAACATATGAATAAATCCATGGATTTTCGTTAATTTTTTTTTTTACTTCAGTAGATATTAGAGATACAAAAAAAAATTTGTGAGCAAAAGTTGTTCCTCTGAGTTTGATCTATAACTTTTACTAACATTTTTTTTTTTGTAAAATAAATATTAACGAAGTTATTGACAATCAAAGTCAAAAATCAGGTATTTTGCAAATTTTGGGAGGATCATGGGCACTAGGCCGGGTCGATTTGTATGGAGGTAAAAAAATCGCTCAACGTTCAAGGAAAATCGTATTCTAGGGATCAAAATAAGAAACTTTGCCGAAGGAACCATGCCTCTAAAACGAATTCTGATGTCCCGACTTTTTTGATTTTGAAAAATTCCACTTTGACCCATTTAGAGTGCCCCAATCGAATCCAACCCAATCGAATATAATTTATACATTCATCTGCTAGAGCGTCTTCCAGAGAAGAAATAGAGACCCCAATCTTGGAAAGACTCCTCCTAATTTCTGAAATATCTCTATCCCGAGATTTGTACATTTTGCTAAAAAAACACGGCTAAAAATGCCCTCTTTCAACTTAAATTTCAACCCCTTAACGGAATGATGATTTATGCATTAATGAATGATGATTTATGCATTAATCTGCTAGCGCGTCTCCCGGAGAAGAAGTAGCTCCAATAATCTTGGAGAGATTCCTCCTATTTTCTGAAATATTAAAGTAGGCTTTTTCAAAATTTGACCCTTTGGGTCAAAAGTCGGGACATCAGAATTCGTTTTAGAGGTATGGTTCCTTCGGCAAAGTTTCTTATTTTGATCCCTAGAATACGATTTTCCTTGAACGTTGAGCGATATTTAAATCGACCCGCCCTAATGGGCACCCTATACCCTCATCCAATTGAGCTCAAATTTTCAAGGGACTATTATTTTAAGCAATTCGAACCAATCTGGATCTTGACGTTAAACAGATTTCTTCAAAAAATGTTTCCCATATAGTTAATTGGCACCTTAATATATATACTAGGTCAGTGCTGGCAAAACTATAACACACATGTCAGTAGAGGCACGCCGGCGAATTTTCGGTGACACGCCACATTTTCTTGAATATTTTCAAATATATTATATTATTAGAAAAATACTAATAGACAAGTTATCAGAGGTTTAAATATATATTCTCGCTATTAAAAGATGTGCTTTAAACCGTAAATGGTTAAATTTTTCATAAAATTATTGTTAAAAATTCAAAATTTGTTTAACAAGAATCGAAATTCTTCAAATTTTTACCTTTAAACGTGTCAAAATTCCCACTTAAAATGTGGTATAACGACAAATTACACTGTGCTAGTTCAAAAACGTAACAAGCGGGGCACCCGGCGGGTAAAGCTAATTCGAGTACGCTGAATCCAGTGGTGCTAACCGTTTTTTTAGGTTAGCTCTCGTTTAAAAAATAATTAAGATTGAAAATTATGGTTCCAAGTACCTAAAAAAAACAATTTTTTTAAGTTTTTTTTACCATTTATTGATTTTAAATGTATGAAATTGAGAATATTTTATGAAACAACATCAACAATAAACTATTTGCAACAAAATTTAATTGACTACAACAATTTTAAAGTGATTTATAATTTTTTTTTTTTAATAAATAAATTTTTCATGATTTTTTCAATTTTCATTTCCTGATTCTTCTATATCATTATCTTCCTCTTGCAAATTCCACGCCCATTTATCGCATTCCGCCCATTTTCAGTTCGACTACCAATATTTGTAATTGATGGACTCGTACAAAATTTGAAGGCTATATAGCTAATATAGAACCCTAGATATTTAATATTAATATTAATTTTGTATATGAGCTTAATATTCACTTTGTATGGGAGCTGCCACGCCCACTGGTATGATCCCGCCGAATTTTCCCATGACTATTCATAATATAATCAACTTGCACAAATTTCTAAGACTCTGGCTATTATAGAACTGTAGATATATGATATTAAATATTTACTTTGTATGGGAGCTGACACGCCCACTGGTCCGATCACGCCCATTTTTCCCATGACTATTAACACTATCAAATAATCAAACTGGCACAAATTTCTAAGACTAAGACTATTATAGTACTGTAGATATATGATATTAAATATTTACTTTGTATGGGAGGGAACCATAATTTTCAATCTTAATTATCTTTTAAACAAGAGCTAACCTAAAAAAACGGTTAGCACCACAGGATTCAGCGTACTCGAATTAGGTTTACCCACCGGGTGCCCCGTTTGTTACAAAAAAAAGGGTCCGATTCGAGCACAGTGTTATTAATCTCTGGTAATGACATTTTTAAAAGAAAAATTTTCCGAATTTTAAAAGATTGCACAGGAAAAGGTCTTTAGAAAAATGTAATTAAAGTCACACGCGACATGTTTGTATATGTTTGTTTTTGGCGCGCAACAAAAAGTCTTTCCAACCCCTGTACTAGGGTGTACCTTAAAAATAGATTTGTCATTATATCCTACAGTTTTATTACAAATGGTTTTAGTACAAATGCTTCCAATTTTTTTTTTTTTGAAAACGTTAACCCGTTCGCAAGTCAGCCGAGAATGACCCACTTTGGGAAAATGTGTATTATTATTAAAAATTCCAAAAATTCTAAGTTTCGAACAAATTTATTAATTATTTTATTTATTCATTTAATATAGTAAAAATTGTACAGATTTGCAATTCTGACTTCATCGGATATCATTAACCCACTTTAGCCTGGAATCCAAAATGACCCCCGGATTTTATAAAAATGCAAAAACGTTTTTTTTTTTTTAATAATTTTAAAGTTTTTTTTTTTTAATTGCTTAATTTGCATGCGTCTATTGCTATTTTTTTATTATTAATAGTTTTATTGAACAAAACAAAAATTGGAAAAAATTATAATTAGAGTTTGTATTTGGAGCGACTCATTCATTACCAGGACATTGCTTATTTTGTCAAAGAATCAACAAAACTATCTAAAAAAAAATCTTTAACCGTTAGTTGCCTGCTGACAAACAAGTGCCACGAAACTCAATTTTAATTATGACTATAAGATTGTAAAGCCATTAAATTGATAAAAAAAAAATCCAATTAAACCATGTAGAACTAAATTGTACACTTTTGGTCAAAAAAGACCTTGTAGGAAGTTTACAGTGTTTACTTTCATAATTTTCAGAAAAATATCACTTAGATTTTATTGGTCTATTAGTATCATTAGTTTTATTAAAAAATATTTAATCCTTAGTGGCCGGAGGACATAACAGACCCATGAAACTTAATATAATATATGACCACAATAAGAGATTAAAAGCATTTAAAAGGCTCAAAAAATGTTTTCCACTTGATAAAAATGATTATTTTGTGTAACTTGATCCATATACGGTTAGTGTTTTGACTTTTCATCAAAGAAGACTCACTAGGAAATTTACTGAATAAAATCTTTCAGATTTTTATTATATTCGGATATGTGATGTGTGACAAAGCTAACGAAGAAGCGCAATTCTTTATAGTCCCAATATTATTTTAAATGGTTTTTTCTGATCCCATCTTGTTAATGCTTAAAAAATGAGACCATAAAAATTGCGCTTATTTGTTAGTTAAATACCCTCTACCACGTATTTAGATTTCAGGAAAATCTGAAAAACATTAATATGTAAATCTCTTATTGGGGGTTATGGTGAAAAGTGAAAACTTTGTACCTATTTGGATCAAGTTACACAAAATATTAGTTTTTATCAAGTGGAAACATTTTTTTTTTGATCCATTTAAATGCTTTATATTCGTTTCTTGTGGTCATAATTTAAATTAATTTTCCTGGGTCTTTTGTGTCCCCCGGCCACAAATTGTTAAATATTTTTTTATTTTTTTTTACCACGTATTAAAAATTAAGAAAAATCTGAAAAGTAAATTTCCTACTGGTTTTTTTATAATGAAAAGAGAAACATTAGTCCTATATGCATCAAATTATATAAAATAATAGTTTTATCAAGTGATCCGAAATTTGGTACGTAGCTTTATCTAATGTAAAGAACAAAATTCAACAAAGCGTTTCTGGATAATCGAATGTTTTGATAGTAAAACTGGGCTGAGAAGTTATAAAAATTCGATTTTTGAACCCATCTTTTGCTGGTTAGGAGGGCGGGGCGCATACACGTCTACATTTTTTTTCTAATTTAAGTACCACAAACAAGAATATGAACTCCAAATAGAAATATATTCACAAACGGTAGTGACAGGGTTAATTATTTTTATATGCCCACTTGTAGTTATATGTGAAAATCTACAAAACCATACGATTTTAGATTTTAAAAATGAAAAATTGCAAATAACTGGCACACAATTTTTTCAAGATTAGCTTATTTCAAATACACTCATAAAAATAAATTATTTCAAAAGTCTGTTCAACAGGTTCCAATTCAGTTGAGCAGATTTTTTCTGCTGTTTACGTTTAAATCAGTTATTTACACAGAGAGAATTTATTGGACAAATTTTACTAAATTTTATTGGACAAATTTTACTAAACAAAATTGATGTAGGTTTTTTCACAATGTAAATGACAAATTTCTTAAACTTTATGAAACTTTTTTTAAATAACCTCTTTCATTAGTCTTATGAAATTTTTAATAAATAAAATGAAAGTTTCCATTACATTTTATGAAAAACTGCATTAATTTAATAAAAAGTTTAAATGGACGAGTTCCAGTAATATTTATAGATCTAATGCAAAAATTCATTGATATCATGCAGAAAGTTCATGCACTAAAAAGTGTGTTTTAGGAGCCCATAATAAGCATTAAAAAATAAGCAGTTATGTTTTCTTAATTTTACCAAAATTAAAAACCCAGCAAAACCACACATTACCAAATCATGGGTAAAGTAATGTACCGCCATAGGGCTTAATGCATTACTTTACACGTTACTTCACTGATGAATTTTACAGGAGCTGAGCGCTTCGTGTTTTCGTTCGTGATATCAAAAATGTACACCTTACCTTATGCTTACAAAAAATCACAAAGTAATGTGTCTATAAATAGATTTTCAAAAATATATATTAATAATTACTTTATGTTTATAATTCATGCATTATGTAATTGATGATCGGTAAGTCATTATTTTATGTTTTGAAGTAATGTAAAATGTAATGAGGTCTCATTACAATGTAATCCATGAGTGTTCAATTATCGGTAACTCATTACTTCTTGTTGGAAAATAATGATACAGGTAAGGAGTACACATTACAAGGTAATGCATTACTTTATCGCACCCATTACCAAAGTTTTGCTGGGAACATAACATATATATTTTTAACTTCACAAATGGAAACTCGAAACTGAAAAATATATTTACACTTTAAGCAACTTATTATTATATTTGACGATAGCTCAGTGGGTAGAGGTCTCGCCGAGCAACCAAAAGAACCCAAGTTCGAATCCCAGCGACCTAACGTTATTTATTTAATTAAAAAACAATGTTTGTAAAATTTTTTTTAAATTATTGTTTTTATGAAATTCTGTTTATAGACCCATTAGTTTTCTAAAAACGGGTAACCATATGAGTAACCAGTTACTTAACCCCCTATTAGGTAATGAGTCCACACATTACTTTTAGGCTCATCGTCTGTAAAATTCATCAGTGATGTAAGCTGTATTGTAATGAGTGAAGCCCTATGACGATACATTACTTAACCCATTATTTGGTAATGTGCGGTTTTGCTGGGAAATAAAAACATTAACCCTTTTTTGGCATTTGTCCAAAATTAGAAAATTATGCTTCACAGACTTTAACGATATTAGTTTTATTATTATTCAACTCCAAACACTAAATTAATTTTTTGTGCCATTTTTGATCTTGGTTTAATATGGACTAAATATAATAAAAGTTTTAAATATTTTGTAGATAAAATATAATGATTAAATTAAGCAATAAAAAAAGAAATCACTTTTATTCCCTTAAATGCATTTATTTTTTTTTTTATATTATTAATTATTAATTAATAATCATATAATTACAAATTATACACACAGAGAAAAATTAGCTATTTGCCAACTGAAATTCGGTTACTACGATACAAATTCGGTTATTACGATTTTCAGACTTTTGGCACACCCTAACATTAGTGTTCAAAACAAAGTTCGGTTAATTCAACTGAATTTTAGTTGCAACAACCAAAATATTCGGAAATCTAATGTAAATATCGTTGTACTGACTGAATTTATAAGTTGTTACAATAAACATACACTTTTCAATTCGGTTGGCACTTAATTTCTCTGTGTGTATACTATTACTCTAACCTTCGGCGCGTTGTAGCGAAAACAGATCAGTGCCCCTGGTGGAAATCGAACCCACGACCCCCGCACTGATAAGCCAGCACGCTACCAACTAGCCTACAGGGGCGCACGCATTTTAAATAAATTAAAAAGGGCAAAAAAAAAATTTTTTCTTGAAAATTTGATAAAAACAAATCGCTGCCCACTCTAATTCATATTTTTTTTTTTGAACAATTTGGGTGAAATATAATTTACAAATATTTTTCAAATTATTTTTTAACTTAATTTCATATTTTAAATTTGGTTTTTAAAATATGTCCATTTTTTCCAAAACCCCAATTTTCATGTTTAAAGTGGAGGCAGAAGATATTGTTCGATCAGGTCAAAATTTTATATCTGATATTCTGTTATGAGTACTCATTACTATCAGAAAAACTTTTTATAAAACGATCCAGTCTATTGTAGAAGGCGTTATTTTCTCATATTTTTTATAATCATAAAATAGTCTTTAGCTCGGAAACTAAGTGAGATAGAGCTATTTACTTCCATATAAGTGTTCGGGAGGTAACATAATAATTTCTAATATAAGCTGCGTTACAGTAGATAGCTCAGTATTTTTATTTGATGATAATTGTAAATTATTCCACTATGCCGTTGCCAAATCCGTTTTTGGAACTCTTACGAAATGTATTTTGCAACGGTATAGAATAATAATTTATAATTATCATATATTGTTTTCAAGATTTCGGAAATCCGGACCTTTGAAATACAGCGGTTTGAACCACGGATTTTAAAAAAAATGCATTTAGTACCAGTAAAATTATAAGCTCTCAAATGAGGTATAAATGACTCTCGTAGTTTAAGCCGTTACAAAGTTATTGGCTATTATTTACTACTTCTTTTGTAAAACTTTATGTTTTTATTTTAGATTTTAAAAGGGGGTTTCGTTACGGGCTATTTTGGTCAATAATCTGTTTTATTTGTACATAAAATCAATTTATCATGTTTTTGCTCAACGTTTCGTGAGCGTAAAAAACAGTAAAAAAGTTGATAAAAAATCACACTTCATTTAAAACAGTCAGGGATCAAATTTCAAAAATATTTTTTTAAATTTTTGGTCCTGAAATATTACGACTAATAATTTTGTGGTAAAGTATAGATTATTATCTTTCATCTGATATCCATATCCACAAATTAATGAGTACAAATATTTAAATAATTTGTTTAAAAATTTAAATATCCCTTTGAAAGGACATATGATGAAACTCTAAGTAAGCAGTTTAACTACATGTGGTCTACTGTTTAACATGCATATCGATTTTCCCATTCATGGCAAGATATATTGACATTTGTCGTATGGTATTATGTGAATATACTATATTTTATATTAAATATCAGAGATACTTTCGTAAAAATACGTTTTGAACTTCTCTGATCTCCAACTTGAAATTTTTATATGTTGTAAGTAATAATTTGATTTAATTTAATATAATTTTATAACATTTAATTATGGGCTTTTTGAGATATTCGCGAATTAAATTTATTTTTTAAATTTCATTATCCTTTCAGTGAAAAGAATAAATTTCTGTGCTACACTGTTTAAAGCAAAGGATTCATTCTTTAAAATGACACCTAAGTTTTAATTTCTGTTGAACTTTGTTCAAAAGTTATGATAATTCACACCTTGTATATTTCCTACACACTTGTTACAAACCCCCAACTTTGAGCAGCGATTTAACGCAAAACTCCTTACTTACTAGGAAAATATTTATATAAAATTTTGCTAAAATCAGAAGAGGTAAATTTGAAAATTTCGTTTTTTTGTCTTTTAAAAAGACTCATAACCCTTTGAGAACCAAGCTGCATGCAAAAAGTCCTTGATTTTTAAAGTTTAACGTAAAACATTTTATGAAGTACCAACATTTTATGAAATATCCCTATAGTTATACATATTTTATGAAATATAATTTAGTTATATCTAAAGGGTGTTTTTTATACAGGTATATAACTTTAAGTTGGCAACACTTTTTTAACTGGCGACCATTTTGTCACCGGTCAAGTGATTTATGTTTAGTTTGGTTTGGCATTTTAGCATGAATGGACTGACGCCTAAACAACGCTTCCAAATTGTGCAAATTTATTTTGAAAGTCATGGTTCTCTTCGAAATACGTATCGAGCACAAGTTTTGTGAATTTTGTTTAGCGATGAAGCTCTCTTTTGGTTAAATCGATAAGTCAATAAACAAAACTGCCGTATTTGAATTGATGATAATCCTCAAGTATATGTTGAAACAACGTTACATCCAGAAAAACTGACTGTTTGGTGTGCTTTATGGGCTGGTGGAATCATTGGTCCGTACTTCTTTAAAAACGATGCTGGTCAGAACGTTACAGTCAATGGTGACCGCTATAGAGCCATGATTACTGACTTTTTCGTTCACCAACTGAACAACCATGATGTGCAGGAGCTGTGGTTTCAACAATACGGCACAACATGTCACACATCTCGTGCCACAATCGATTTATTGAAAGAAACGTTTGGTAACCGCATAGTTTCACATTTCTGACCCGTGAATTGGCCTCCAAGATCGTGCGATTTCTGTGAGGATATGTGAAGTCGTTTGTCTACGCCGATAAGCCAGAAACGATTGACCACTTGGAGGACAACATTCGCCGCGTTATTGCCAATATACGGCCACAAATGTTGGAAAAAGTCATCGAAAATTGAACATCCAGATTAGATTACGTCCGAACCAGCCGTGGCGGTCATATGCCGGAAGTCATATTTAAATTATAATGCCAGAAGATTATCTTTCGAATAAAGTAAATTTCATGTCAATTTAAAAAATTCATCTTTGTTTTATTCCATTTCAAAGTTATATACCTCTAAAAAACAACACCCTTCACAATAACTGGGATTTTTTTTCATCTCGATGAATCTATTACTATTGGTAATATTTGCAGTTTTAGGAGAAAACATCAAAGCTCTCAATTGTGAGCCTGGGTCGTAAAAGGATAAAATTAGGAAACCCTAAAAAATCCTTAACTGAATTTTTATTTAAAAAGCTTAACGCATTTTTCAATTGTGGTCAAACTATATAATCCAAGCTGAAAAGCATAAACCACAAATTCCAACACACAAAGCTGCAAAAAACACAATTAATTGAGAAAACCATAAAATTCTTCAGTTTGGTCTATAAAGAAAATCTCATTGTGTGCTGTGCACTAAATAGAATACATAAAAATGGGTTAAATGGGCGTGAAGTACCAGGCAGCAGTAAAACTACTTGAAGAAAAGAATAGAATTGTATAAATTATAAAAAGTAGTACGAGTACATACACAAATATTTACAAAATTAACGATGACAAAAGATTATAAAAAGAAAAAAAATTAACGAAAGAGCACACAATTCCCTCGTAAAGCTAATGAATGGGTGTTGAAGTAGTAAAAGGTGTAGATAAAAACAAAAGATTGTATACTTTTTAAGCTTAAAATAGTGATAACAGGACAAATGGGACCAACCCAAAAATTAATAAAAAAAAATTTCACTACTAACAACCTTATAGCATACATAAATATTTTTGAACAAAATGTAACCTGCGCGCCAGAAATTGTTTACAATTTAAAGAAAAAAAATTATAAGTGAAGATTTTCAGATAAATAAAAAATAAAAGTTTGTATGTAGGGCAAAAGCTTTTAGGATGCTGTGAAAATAGGTGCTGAGAGAAAAGTTTGGAAAAGTTACAAAAAGTTGAAGAGAATATAAAAAAAGCATTGTGGTTCATACTCATAGAGAGATAGAGAGAGCAAGAGAGAGAGAGGGAGAGATTGAGGGAGAAAGCTTTAAAATCTTGTGGAAGTTATGCTAAAAAGAGACAACTGTTTAATGTTTATTATTACCCCTTATATAGGGGGTTTTTGTTAAAAAAGCTTTGAATATAGCTAGTGTTCTTTGTTTTCCATTTGCCAAGACATTTTAGTTTAGGTTATGCCTAAAGCTTTTATGAAAAGCTTTTAATACTGTTGCTTTTCTTTTGCTATAGTGTACTCTTTCTTTCATTATTGGCTTTTGGAGCTACATAACTTTTGATGTTATTTTTAAAAGTTACAACGCATTTTATTGATTATTTTTATGTTGAAAACGCACTTTTCGCTGTATGCAGTTCACACCCATTTTTAAAATGCATTAATAAAAATAGTCCGCTAAACTTTTATGATTTTTTAAAAGCTTTTTATAAATTTGTTTAATAAATACCACAATAGTTTTGTTTTTCCCCAATGCATTAATCACATGTAATCTTTTGACGTTGAATAAAAGTATCACATTTGTTTATATATTTTTTTTCTTTGAAAAGGTTAATGTCCTTTCCTAACAAAATTTATGTATTTTCCAAGCGTGCGCATTAAAAATTACTCTAAATTCTTTAAACACAATTGAGAATATGTGTGTGTATTTAAAATGTTCAATTGAAATGGGCGCGAAAAAGGTACAATTCTGGTGTACCCCTTAAAAAAATTAAACGCATTTTACTATTCAGTTATTTGTGTGAAACTAATGCAGGACATTTTTTTTTGCGCTTTTTGGAAATAATTTATTATGTTCCTCATCTTATGAATACAATATACAATTTATGTTTACATATTGTATTAGAGTGTTGCCATTATATTGTGATTGAATGTGTATTAGGTTGCTTCTTAAAAAATCGGAGTATGTTTGACGGGACAACCCTGGGTTGGATTAAAAATCCTGAAAAAAAATTCAATAAATTTTTCAAAATTTTCGAAGTAAAAATTCGGGATCACCACCCAGACTATTTTTTTCCGATTTTCAAAAAAGTCATATATTTATAAATATATAACTCAGGAAATTTAGATTTTATAATATTGTTATCCCTTAAACACACTGCGCCTAAAAAAAAATGTCTAAAATTTTGAATTATTTGCAAAGCTACAATTATTAAAAAAAAAAAAATAAAGGAAATTGAAAGATTGCAAATATTGAAATAATTTTTTTTAGCTATATTTAAACACATCAGGGGAATTAAAAGAAATAATACTGAAGGAATCCCTCAATCCACTTAAAATGTGGCCCGATTTAATATGAGCAGAGTTGAAGGAAAGTCAGCATTTTTGATACAAAAAAAAAAAACATGTTTTCCGTAGGTCAAAAATGTCACATAATTTATAACCAGAATATAAAAATGTATGTATTGTCTTATGTTTTTTTCATTTTAAAATATATTAATATATGATGTTATATATGCTGTCATGTATAGCCATATAATATAATATGTTTCTTATGTTTTAACCTATCTAATGATATATTATTATATATTGACCTTTATAAAATAAGATATTAAGCATATTTGCTATACATAATAAGATATGATACATCACATTTCCATTTATAACATAATTTGTAATCATCAGGGACCGAAAGCTCATGCAACTGCATGTGTTTTCCATAAATATGAGAATAGGATAAACAAAATATATTTGGGAATAAAAAAATTTAGTTAAAACCGCATCGTTTTGCATATTTTGCTAAAAATGCATATTTTTTTTGGCATATTTTGCTTTAAATAATTTAATACATAATAATATATACTGTCTTATATAAAATCTTTTTTTGTGAGATTTATGATACACTTATAAATGGTGCCATATATATAATACAACTTAAGACATAATTAAATATATTTCTTTTTACTCGGTTATGTAAGATACCATATATGACACAACATTATCAGTATAGTTTGAGATGTGATTATATATGGTCCAACATCATTAATATTTTCCATACTCATTAGATATAATTATGTATTCTTATATAAAACCCTATACATAATTATATATGCGCTTAATGACATTATTAATCCGCTAAAAAAATACGTGTCCCTTATTTTATTATACTGTGTCACATAACCGAATTTTAGTAAGATCGGAGAGAACACATCCTGAGACTCTCGTTATAAGTGGATTGAAGCAACTCTTCAGGGCTAACAATCTTATAGAAACGAAACAATTGTATCCTGAATATTAAGGGTTAAGTGTAATAGAAAAAAATAAGTTTGGTATAATTTTTATTAAAAATAAAAATAATGTTTTTTCGACAGTTAATTCTGCAATGAAAATGAAAATTATTTAAGTTCGAGGCCATACTCTATATTTCTTTATTAGGATATTGTCCTAACAAATAATCTATGGAGTTTTTCTTTTCAAATTTATTAATTTACCACTTTCAGGAATGTGTTGATAGATCTATTTTGTTAATTTTCCCATCCTAGCCCCGAACTTGAATAATTTTCATTTTCATTGCACAATTAAAGGTCGAAAAAACATAATTTTTATTTTTAATAAAAATTATAAATTATTAATTAATAGGAAGGAAGAATTTCCTGAGGGTTGCTTCTCTTTTGAAAAAATCAAAAAAAACAAGAGTGTAAATAAAAAGGAGAATAAAAACAAAAAGCGTGTATTGTATATCTACCAAAGGTAGAGCTTGTCCATAACGAACAAGTTTTCAATTTATTTTTGATCAATGGTGATAATCTTTAACTTCGAGCTCATATATTAGTTCTCATTTAGTGAGAAAACTAGGTTATATGAATGTTTGATGTTTTGTATGAGATTATCGCTTCTTTCAAAACGTGTTCTGATGAAGGGAACCTAGAAAATTCCCGAAATAGATCTATCAACACATTCCTAAAAGTGGTCAATTAATAAATTTGAAAACAAACACTCTATAGATTATTTGTTAGGACAATATCCTAATAAAAAAATATAGAGTATGGCCTCGAACTTGAATAATTTTCATTTTCAGAAAAAAATACTATTAATTTTTTTTTATTTCTTAAAAAAAAAAAAGTTTTGTTATGACAGTACGTCTTTTTTAAAAACCAGGAAATTTTTTAAAGTCTGGTGAATATATTGGAGAATTGAAGAACTCAGGGTTGTCGCTACCAAAATTTGTAATTTTTTTTTTAAGAAGCAGCCTAGTAAGTATTTTATAAATACTAATGTAAGTCATGTTTACACTATTTTGATTTTAGTTGAATTTTTTTTTTGTTGCAGTTTTTATATTGTGTTCCTCTAAATCATAATTTTATTGTTAAGTGCTGAAGTTATGAATGTTTTGCAACTTTTAAGATGTTTATTATAATTTCCATGTAATACTCGTATTTTACATATTACAAATAGAGAATGGATGCTAATGTTTTCCTTTGGGATTTGTATATGTACTTATGATAATATTAGTATGTATCAGAATGAGGGAGTTGTATGTTGTATCTATGAGAGAAGTTGATTGTATCCTGTGATAAAAATTTAGGTTACTGAGATATTCAAAATTTTAAGTAAATTTATATATTATTTAATTTGAATTCATAAAGGTTTTTGTATTTTTTCGTTTCGTTTATTAAATATTTAAAATGCTGCGACATTTTAAAGAATTATAGATAAATTTGACAAATGCAAAACTGTGTATTGGTCTTATTAGATGCGACTTTAAGAATCAAATTTAAAGAAAAGTATATAGTTAAGCAACGAATTCAGTAATTGGCCGCCAAACGTTTGTCCAAATCGGAAAAAGATCGGTGTCCATTATTACAGCTAAGCTTCGGCTTTTTCAAATGTTTTGCTTTTAAATTAAAAAAACAAATTGAAATCAAAAGTTTATTTTTCGATCTTCTATCATAAATTATGAAGTGAGCCAGATTATTTAAGTTCAAGATCATTTGTTTTTTGTTAAACAAAAAACCGGTCCTTATATGTTTAATTTCGTGTCACCGAAAATCGTCAGAGGACCAGTGTAGAAGGGGTTTAAGATATACCCAAATTATAATTTTTATATTTTTCTATTTACTTGATGCACACAGAGAAAAATTTAGCTTTTTGCCAACTTAAATTCGTTTACTACGACTTAAATTCGGTTATTACGAATTTCAGTCGGTTGCTACAACTGAACATTAGTTTTCATAATAAAGTTCGGTTAATTCAACTGAATTTTAGTTGCGACTCCTAAAATATTCAGAATTCTAATGTAAATATCGTTTAAGTAACTGAATTTATAAGTTGTTGCCAATAAAATACATTTTTCAATTCGGTTGACACTTTATTTCTCTGTGTGTGAGAAGTAAAAAAACTAAATTGGAAAAATTGAACTAGTTCAAATCAAAAATAAAACATTTTTAACTAATAAACATTGTTCGTGGACACTGTACAGGCTAGAATCTCTAGTCTTAATGCAATGTGTTGTTAGTGTTTATTAAGTCAGTTTTGCCGTACTCTGCAATTTTCAAATATTTAACTTTTAAATGTTAAAAAACTAAAACAAAAAGTTTATTTTTCGATCTTCTATCATAAATTATGATGTGAGCAATATTCGTTAAGTTCAACAGTGCAATATTTATTTATTAATTAAAAATGTCTTCATCCGGCTTTTTCCTTAAATTTTTTACTCAATGACGAATTAAAACTTCCCAACAAATATCAAAATGTTTCCACATTCTCTCAAAATACCAAAATGTTTATATTTAGCCGAAGTCTTCGGCCAAATATAAACATTTTAGCGTGGCACAGCCAGGATTTTATAGCCCGGTGGCCCGAATATAGTGTGATTTTAATATTTTACACATATTTGCGAAAGGCCGCTCTTAATTTTGCATTTTTTTTTTAGCGGAACAGAGTCATTTTGTTAGTGTTTTCATCTGTATGCATTTGTGCGTAGATCCATATTATTTAGCGTGAAGACATTTGATCATAAGTCATTTTAATTGAATTACTCATTACTTTTAATTTAAGAGATTTTTCCACTGCACACTCAAATCGTTGATGGCAATAATGCAGTAAGTATTGAAATCGTAAGTCTTTATTAAGTTTTAAGAGGCCACAAAAAATTTTATGGATAATGGAAGGATTTTTCTTTTTATGGATATTTCAGCTACAAATTTCGTAAAAATCGTAATATTTTAGAAAAATATTGATTTTTAAAAGGGCATGCAACACGAAACTAACCTGTCGAAGAAATCGCTAAGAGCTTAAAATGAAGATTTGGATTTGGTTATGAATGAGTTAAACCTAAAAATAATACCACTTCTCTGGAAACGATTAAAATTTTTGTTTCAAAACAACTCCTAAAAATTTAAAAACCGCAATAACTTTTGCGTCTATGAACGTGAACGAAACGGATTTATATTACTAATACCTAGGACTACAAGTGTTCCAAGCGGCAATAACACTTACATTTTTTTAATGACATTTAAACTATTATAAATCAGAAAGAAAATTATGTAAGCAATTATTAATTTTTTTAACTACAAATTAAAAAAAAAAATTAATTTTGCGAATTTTGTTATTTTTCTGTGTTTTTATAAAAAACAAAATACCTTGAAAATTAAATTTTCGGTAGTATTTTTTATTATTTTCAGTTTTTTTTATCACAATTTTGAAAAGACAGTATTCTAAAGTTGTATTTTTATTTTTCAAATTTTCAAAAAAAACTATTTGTGTATAAAGTAGGAACATAAAAATTGTATATATTCAAAATAAAAATAACTTTAAAAATATGTTTTAAAAACTTCCGGGCCGTATATATGACTTCGATCGCTAAAGGGTTAAAAGACAATTATGTGTAAACCGAAATTTCACCGCAATCTATTTGTTTGTAAAAATTTCATTGCTGGCTATTAAAATCTACTAAATACTGATAAATCTATATTTTATTCTTTCATTTCTTAAAAAATGTCTTGGATTTCTTTCATTATAAATAATGTTGTTCTGGTAATATAATCCACTTTACGTCAAATCATAATTTTTCCAACTTGCTTAAAAAAAAAATTGGTTTATATACGCTTTTTAAATATTTTGCTAAATTTCAAGTTAAAATTTTTGCAACTTTTACTTACAAGGGAGGTATCTAGACTCGGCCCGGCAGATCTTAATGAACATCGGATATGTTGTAGAGAATAAAAATTTAAGAGACATGTGTTTTTTTTAGCTGCCCAATGTCATGTTTAGGCGTTATTAAGTGGTGACAAAATTACCCAATTTTACGATTTTTTCAGTTTATTTCGTTCTATTTGAAGTAACTATAGACAAAGTTAGTATCAAATGAAAGGTTGAAGACGCATTCAGGAGTGTACAAATTACTCACAAAGACAATCAAGTTTTTGTGTCATTAATTGTGGTTGGAGTAACACTAAAGCTGGCGTTTTACAAATTTATGTTATATTAACCCTCCGATGAGTGACAGTTCTGAACTTCACGGCCGTGTGAAAAGGTCCCTACGGACCTTTTTTGTAAATCATGTTTTTTTTCATATAAAAAATTTTTTTTTGATTTTTTTTTTTGGTTTTATTGTTTATAACTAAATTCTACATACAAAAATAATTTTTTCAATTTTTTTAATTTTTTGTTTTTATCATCATCCCTAATGCCTTTGAGTTTAGGTCTTTGTGTTCAGAACAAGTAAATTATGTGTTGAAACAATAAAATAATTATAATGATGCGCAAAAACATGCATTTATTAGTGAAATTCAGTACAAGGTCCATACGGACCTATTCACACGTCTGCGTACTATTCTCACTAAAACCTCAATAACTCCTAAAGTAATGATCCGATCGGCTTGATTTTTTTCCAAAAGATGCGCAACAAAATACTCTTGGAATACAGAGTAACTTTGGGGGGGGGTGGGGGGTTGTAGTGGCCGAAGTAGGAGTAATTTCAGTTTGAAAATGCAAAAAGGTCCCTAGGGACCTTCTCACTCATCGGAGGGTTAAGCTAAAAATAATGCATACACTCAGGAACTTCTGCTTTAAAAATATGTAGTTGTTTGGGGTTGTAATAGAGTTTCTTTATTTTTAATGTAAATGTCAGTCATTTGTAGAAAAAATTAAATTCTTTACTAACCTTTGTTTAAAAAAACAAACCACGTCAAATGGCTGTTTTATGATTTTACATTAATTTTTTACAGTTGTTATTTAAAAAAAATAAAAAAAGGTAATGTTTGTTTATTTTTTACTAACATATGTGGTTAATTTTTTTTACTACAATTGTCGTTAATTTTTTGAACATGGAAAAACAAATAACAATGTTAGTTGAATTTACTGAAATGTCAGTCATCATTTCTTTAAGTGAAATTTCATTTGTTTTTAACTACATTTGCAGTGGTCTCTACCTACATATTATTCTAAGTGTAGCAATGCCTAAAAAAAAAAATCTTTTTTTTTTTTATTAATTAATAATCATATAATTACAAATTATATACTATTACCCTAACCGAGCACTAGCTACTATGACCTTCGGCGCGTTGTAGCGAAAACAGACCCACGACCCCCGCACTGATAAGCCAGCACGCTACCAACTAGCCTACCGGGGCGCACAAAAAAAAAAAAAAAAAAAAATAAATAAAAAAAAAATCTAGTTTTCGTAAATAAGAGACAAGTTTTCATACAAGAACAAATTAATTTTTAACCCTACTTAAACACTTAAACGTGAGATTTGTCTGCTAAAAAAATGCATGTCTTGTATTTTTTTTTTCTCCTTCACAACATAGAAAAAGCTCATTAAAATCGGCGAGTTCGGATCGGGATACATCCCTTGTTTTTTCTTATACAAAATTTTGCGTATCGATAAATGTAAGTATTCTAGATCTGTAGATATGCAAACAAAAATATTTAAAAATATCAAGTTTTGACCATTTATTTAGTTTTTCTCTAACACGTTACCTTACTGCCTGTAGACCATTTTCGCGCCCCTCTCCATATGTACAAAATCCAGGCCACTAGCCCGCCCCTGATTACCAAACACACAATAAAATAAAAACCTATTTCAATTACGAAAACCACCAATTCAGTAACTTTAATTGCTGAAATTCCACCAACAAACGAAAATTTGCTAATTTAATTAGAAATTGATTGGTCTTTAATTGAATTATTTTTCAATTAAAGAATAACTCATTTGATTATAAAGTGATCAATATCGTATATCTTCCCAAAAGCGAAAAAAAAATATTATTGTTGCCATACCAAATATTTTTTAACAGCTTGAATTTTATTTATTTTATTTATTTGATATATAAGAATAAAAAACTTAAACTTATATAAATACTAGCTGACCCCGCAAACGTTGCTTTGCCTTCAAATTTTAATTGTAATTAATTCTTTAAATCAAGAAAAATTTTTTACGCAAATATATAATTAAAAAATAAATTCACATTAGTAAATCATTTTAAAATTTGTAATTTCATGGGAAGCTCAACGCCTCTTCGTCCTTCTATCGCCTTTATTCTAGGACTATGAGGACCGCTAAAACAATTTTTGAACAACATTATTAAATAAGCTTGCAAAAAGTCTTGAATGTGATAATTTATTTTAATGCTTATTTGTTTTTTGCTTTTGGTACCACGCCCATTTATCCCATTCCGCCCATTTTCAGTTCGACTACTTATATTTGTAATTGATGGACTCGTACAAAATTTGAAGGCTATATAGGTAATATAGAACCCTAGATATTTAATATTAATATTAATTTTGTATATGAGCTAAATAATTACTTTGTATGGGAGCTGCCACGCCCACTGGTATGATCCCGCCCAATTTTCCCATGACTATTCATAATATAATCAATGTGCACAAATTTCTAAGACTCTGGCTATTATAGAACTGTAGATATATGATATTAAATATTTACTTTGTATGGGAGCTGACACGCCCACTGGTCCGATCACGCCCATTTTTCCAATGACTATTCACATTAACAAATAATCAACGTGCAGAAATTTCTACGACTATGGCTATTATATTACTGTAGATATATGATATTAAATATTTACTTTGTATGGGAGCTGACACGCCCTCTGGTCCGAACACGCTAATTTTTCCCATGACTATTCACGTTAACAAATAATCAACGTGCACAAATTTCTAAGACTCTGGCTATTATAGAACTGTAGATATATGATATTAAATATTTACTTTGTATGGGAGCTGACACGCCCACTGGTCCGATCACGCCCATTTTTAGATGTTGGTCGATTCTCAGACCTACTACAATATACTCACAAAATTTCATGAGAATCGGTCAAGCCGTTTCGGAGGAGTACGGGAACGAACATTGTGACACGAGAATTTTATATATAAGATAAGACTAATATATAAACAATATTAGCACTAGCTGCCAGGACCATCAGCTATTAAATTTATAACATTGAATTTAAACCGGCATTATTTAGCAGATTTATTTATACTTATGAGAACAAATTCACACAAATATTAGGTTTTTCTTTTTATTGAAGCGTAAGGGTTATGACAAAAAATTTTTGGATTGTTTTCTTTGCAAAAATTATCCATTTTGGTTAAATCAGAGTATTTTTTTTTTTGTTTAAAATAAATAATAATAATAAATAAAGTAATAAACTTAATAACAATTAATATCTATTCTAATTGAAATGAAATGAAGTCAAAATATTTCTTACTAATACCACTAAACATAAACATTTTTAAAAACAACTACATAAATATTACACAAAAACAACAGCAATATGTTGATGTTTGCTTTCGAAAAAAAATTTCTAGCAAGTTTCGAATTTAAGCAAATATTTAATTGATTCAATTAATTTTTAATTGACAGCTTTTAAAATTTTCAACAAACCGATTTATATGGATTCTGTGTATGTTAATACGATGTTCTCAATGTCCTAGAGGCAACATCATGAAAAATATCTTTTAGAAACTCAACAAAAAATATAAATTTTGAAGTGCTTCTGGTTAAAGTATGGGATTTAAAAACAGGTGGGTTACATTTAAAATTTTATATAATTAAATGCATAAGTTAATATTTAACTAAAAAAAATATATTAATAAATAAATAAGGTTGAAAATAATAAAAATAATAATAACAAGTAGAATTAAATATAAATTAAAACAAATTGATTTACTTCCAATATTGAACAATTCTATGCGATTCTCACAGCATATCGAATTGCTGCTTGGGATGAATAAAAACATCAATACAATATCATTCATTAAAATCAACCCCCACTTTCAGACAACACCACAAAAATTTTTAAAAATTCAATCACAACAATAAACAAAATTTTATATTGTGTGACCAATTAAAACAAACCAAAAGAAGAAGTATCCCAGCAAAAAATAATCCCGATTTGGTAAGCCGTAACTGCATTTGTATGCTTCCAAGAAAGCACTTCGCCGTCTTGCATACTCGTACAATAAGGCAATTGAGAAGGCACTTTGCTGTGCTTCCCTGAATACATTTTTTTTTTTGAATCAGTAAATAATGCTTACAATGCAGCAGTAAATAATGCATACAATGAAAAGTATTAATGAAAATGAAAATTATTCAAGTTCGAGGCCATGCTCTATATTTCTTTTTTAGGATAATTTATAGAGTTTTTGTTTTCAAATTTATTAATTGACCACTTTTAGAAATGCGTTGTTAGATATATTTCGGTAATTTTCTATCATCAGAGCACGTTTTGAAAAAAGTGACAATCCCATGCAAAAACATAAAACATTCATATAACCTAGTTTTTCCACTAAATGAGAACTAATATATGAGCTCGTAGTTAAAGATTATCACCATTGATCAAAAATAAATTGAAAACTTGTTCGTTATGTGCAAGCTAAAGCTCTGGTAGATATACAATACACGCTTTTTGTTTTTATTATATAGAGTATGGCCGCGAACTTGAATTCATTTTCATTGCACAATTAAAGGTCGAAAAAACATAATTTTTATTTTTAATAAAAGTTACATCAAACTTGAAAAGCATTAATGTTCTCAATACGCATAAGAAGCGCTTCTCATTTCCTATGAAGGCATGCATTTATTGCTTCTTAGAGCACATGAAGGAAGCTCTTTTCACCTGCTTAAAAGAGACATACCAAGTGGGACATAGCGAACCAAAATCATGCCTTCTGGGATTGGTTCGGAAGCGCTCGGTAATTAAATAATGTCTTACAGAAATGCTTCGGGATAAGCACTATTTTTTGCTGGGATTAAATAAAGAGAATTTATGGTCACCACACATATTAACAATCAACAACACAATCACAGTATATTTTTATGCTGCATATTTTGTGGCTTCCATTAAATGACTGCACAAATATATCTACACGATGAATTCGCCGAGCAACCCCAAAGTAAATATTTAAAGCATACCTTTGAAATAAAACAAAATTATTTACACTACTGAGTAGTTTTACGGTGTAACGCAAAATTGAATTACGTTAAATTTATTACGTTATTTTACGATATTAAAATGAGAAAAAAGTGTTTGTTTGTTGTATACCGGCATATCGTTACTACACACATACATATATACGAATAGTGTAATATGAAATGTACAATAAGAGAGATGTAAAAATATCTCAACAGTGATGTAAAGTTCTTATAATGAAACCAAAAACGCTAAAATAAATTACTTGTACATAAAACTAAATTATAGGGAACGACAATTTAATATCTTTAGTGTAAATCTCAAATTTGGTAAATACAAAATTAGTTAAGTTATCAAATTTATATGTGAAAATTGTATGAAATATAAATTAATGGTCAAAGCAAAATTTAAATTATATTAAAACATTGAAACCCATTGAAAAAAAAAATTAAATAAATAGAAATTACATCAGTGGTTCACTTTACCGAACAAATACAAACTTTCCCGGGTAGAAATAGTTAGATCTAGTCATATAAAATATGATTAGGTCATATCTAACTGTGAATGGAGACACATTACGGCTTATATAATTATATACAAATACATCTGATAGTTTTCATTGAGAGACTTTTTTATATGGTTTATTGTAGCCATATTATTATATACCTACAAATCTTAATCCGTATTATAACTACTTAATAATCAAAATATATGTAGTTATCTATGCGATTATGTATGGCCACATGTTAGGTTTTATTAAACTATATGTGACGTCATACTGACAATATTTTCCTTGCACATTTATATAGCTTTATATATAATATCATACATGTTTAGATATAGCTCAATATCAAATTATGTTATCTGCAAGTTAAGACTTTATTACATATGGCTTAACATATCAGCATATAAACTTTTCGTTTTTTCGTGTTGTTGCTTGAATATGTCAAAACTGTGAACTGTCATCGAGTTTCATTTCCGCTATCACTATTTAAAAATAAAATCGACTTAAATGCAAACGTTTTTCTTGGTTTTATTGAGTCTTTTCAAAAAAAACGCTATACAAAGTGTAATTTTTCGTCAATATAAAAACTGTATAACAAACGAGTTTTAAAGAATTTTCCACGTAGGAGTATTGTGAACGGTAAGAATTTTATTCAAAACTTTAATAAAACTAATTTATTGCATAAACAAATATAATAAATATAACAAAAATGTGAAAAGTGAAATCTTCATGATGTTCGCCAAAGTGCAGCTTTGATATATTTTATTATTTTTTTTTGATTTTTTCTTAAGTCTTAGTCGTTTTTAAATGGTTTACGCATCACTTTAACTGTACATGGGTAGGGTACATGTTCTCGAATGTGTACCTTTTGAGTTGTTTTGAAAATTGTTATATAACTTTTTTAAATTAGTTCCCACAAAAAATTCTGTATAGTCGAAAAATGCTTAAGGATATAAGCTGATGCGCTTGGATTTTAATATTTCACTTTGTTAATGTTATATAGCCCAAATACTATATGTAGGGTCACACTTATACATTAAGCATTATTCTCTTATATCTTATTAGACATAACTACGTAATGATATATTTTTGAAATACTAAATTTTTCCTTCATCCTTTTTAACATTTGGTTATGTTTCATTTAATAGAATTTAAAATTCTCTGAAATTGTTGATTTATACAAATTTTAAGTTTCAACATTAATACTTTTAAGCATAACTTCAAGTCAGAAAAACATACCTACTTTCGGATAAAATTATATAAAATCAGATATATTTATATCCAATTAAATATAATTTATTGTCCCGGATATGGACAAATCTCGGATAAAATGTTATCTATTCATGCCTAATTTGATATAATTAGATACATGCAGCTGACCCATTTTCGGCTCAATTTATATATGTTAATATATGAGAATTTATCAAATGACCAGAGAAGACAAACATAATTTTCTTTGTCATTTTTACTTATATTTGCTTTATTTACAGTTAAGTTGATTTTTAATTTTTGGTCTTAAAAATAGATTTTTCTTAAGATTTTGGAGCTTTAAAATTTCCTTTTTCAGATATTCATCTTTTATTGATTTCTCTTTTAAAATGTGTAATTTTTCAACATTTTTGTGGTTTTGGTATTTTTTTGCATTTTTCACATATAAAATAAATAATCTTTTGTGTATATGTTACCCGAAGTTTAAGCATGATAATTCCATTTGTGTTAATCACGGCGCAAAAATTATGGCGTTTTTTTTATCCAAGCAAATTGAAAATAATAAAATTACTTTTTTTTGCTTAGATTAAATAAAAGCTACATCAATTTACAGATCTCCTTGCATTTATCACTTTCCAAAATATAGAAATACACCAAAAATTATAAAAACACACTCAAAGAAATGTTTTGTCTTATACAGACTTGTGCGACGTCAATAACATTTCACAATCATGGAATTGTGAAATGTTTTTATTTCATTAATAATGTCAGACCTACGTTCAGGCTCGCTTGAAAAATTTGTATAATTCTTAATAACAAACATGAGGATTGGTAAAAACATTTAAGTATTTTATTATAGAGCAATTACTCAATTACACACAATTACATGTAATCTATGTTCTATCTTCTATCTATCTATATATATATATAAAACAGGATGTGTGTATGTATGTAACGTATGGACTCCAAAACGGCTGGGCCGATTTTGATGAAATTTTCAAGGAATCTTCAGAATATTCAGACACTGAGAAGTCTGATTTTTGATTTTCGGTCTGTGGGCGGTGGGGCGTGGCAAAATCCAATTTTCATATTGTACCACCAATGACATTTACACACACAGAGAAATAAAGTGCCAACCGAATTGAAAAGTGTATATTAATAGTAACAACTTTTAAATTCAGTTAGTACAACGAGATTTACAATCGATTTCTAAACATGTTGGGTGTTGCTACTAAAATTCTGTTGAATTAACCGAACTTTGTTGAGAAAACTAATATAAAGTTGTGCCAAATGTCTGAAATTCTTAATAACCGAATTTGAATCGTAGTAACCGAATTTCAGTTGGCAAATAGCTACTTTTTTTTCTGTGTGCATATATTTATTTTTTTTGCTTTTTTTTATTTTATTTTATTTTTTGAAAGCCGTTGTCATGTTTTTCAAAACGAGATATCAAACTCTTAAATCGGTTATATAGTTCCGAAGATATTTACAAAAAAACACATGTTAATCTTCAAGCTATGTTACACGAACACAACAGCCTCATCCGTCTATTCAAAACAGCCCTAGACCAGATGCCGACAGATGATTATACGGTTGTGATAAGAGCTGACAAGACACCGGCTGGTGAGCATGAGCGGCGCTTCAATGCACCGGTGATAGGTGTCGTCGCAGTTGTTATGTCAGTTGTTTTCAGCTATTCATTTTATATACTTCTGCAAATAAAGGCGATAGAAGGACAAAGAGGCGTTGGGCTTCCCATGAAATTACAAATTTTAAAATGATTTACTAATGTGAATTTATTTTTTTAATTATTGATTTGCGTAACAAAAAATTTCTTGATTTAAAGAATTAACTACAATTAAAATTTGAAGGCAAAACAACGTTTTCCGGGTCAGCTAGTTAGACATAAAATAGTAATTGGCCTGTAATTAAATGTACAAATATTGGTATTATGTCCCATGTCTGGTATTGAAAAAATTTTAAATTTTCCAGGAAGCGTTTAAGGTCACAAATCTGAGCGTAGGTCTGAAATTATTAATGATATTGAAAAAGTTCACAATCGAATGATTGTGAAATGAAATTGATGTCGCCCAAGACTGGCCTTATATTAGGACTTAAAAATAAAACCACGATTTTTTTGGAAAACACGCATTTTTTTCCGGTTTATTGCTATGTAGTAGGATTTAAGGATACTTATTTGAAAGAAATCATATAAAATACTTTTGAATTAAAAATTAAAAATTTTATATAAGCATGCATTTTGAGGTTATAAAAATTCTGTTTGTTCCATAAAATTTAAAGTTCTTAAAATTGTTTGATGCCTTTTCGGTTTTAGTATTAACAAATGTAAGTAAATGAATAAAATTAGATAAAAATTATTGCTAAGTAGGCATGTCAATAAAATCTTATATTTTATAATAAACTAGACCTTAAAAGCGCTTTATAGACAAATCTAAAAAACAATTAAGAATTTATAATTTAAGCATTATTGTAAATATTCCGAAGATACAAGTTTGATATAATTCTTATTAAAAATAAAAATTATGTTTTTTTCGGCCTTTAATTGTGCAATGAAAATGAAAAAGTATTCAAGTTCGAGGCCATACACTATGTTTCTTTATTAGGATATTGTCCTAACAAATAATCTTTAGAGTTTTTTGTTTTCAAATTTGAAAGGGTCAAATAATAAATTTATTATTTGACCTTTCAGGGTCAAATAATAAATTTGAAAACAAAGAACTCTATAGATTATTTGTTTAGACAATATCTTAATAAAGAAATATTGTGTATGGCCTCGAACTTGAAATTATTTTTCATTTTCATTATTCAGAAGATATTCATAATGAAAGTGGTTGAACAAATCAGTTTAACAAAAAATGTCTATGACATTCTTGGAAAATGATGTTTTACATCATTTTCTTAAGGAACATGTACCACCTGGCACCATATATTCTATATACCATGTTCAAAGTGGCATTAACCGGGATAAAAAAGAAAGTTCGTCCAAAAATTTACCGCAGCTGAGCTTGTTAAATTCAACAAAATCGGTGTTTAATTAAATTGGGGCATCAAATCGTAAGTTGGCCAGAATATTTCGCGTTTACAAAGAAAACGATTCGCAAAAGCTTACTCCAAATGAACGCGAAACATAATAAAGAAGCTAATTGGCAGAAATACCCACAAAATGCAGACAACTGAGAAAAAACTTCATGAAAAAAAATGTTCAAATAATTTTGGTTAATGAAAAATACTTTTCTTTTGCTTGGAACAATGGAAGTATAAATTCTGGATTTTATTTTGATGAATTAAAAAAACTCCAGAAAAGGTGCGGTATTAGGCTATAGCGAAATTTATACCAAAAGTACAAGTGTTGGCAGCCATTTCGGCAAAAGGTAGTATATCACAACTTTACATCCAGGATTCAAAAGCTCTTTCTGTAAACGCGGATATTTACATTTATAAATGTTTAGTAAAACTGGAAAAAATGATCTGAGATATGCACTCTAAAGACGACATATAATTTTGGTCAGATTTAGCAAGCTGCCATTACACAGTGCAACACGAAAAAAAATAACCATATACGGACACCACTACGTGATAAAAGACTAAAAAAAAAAGACCCGTGTCTTCCAATTTTTCCGAAAGTCAGCTCCTTTTTTGTTTATGGGCCGCCAAAGATATCATTTTCGCAAAAAAGTGATCATTTTCTCAGGCTCATATCTTGCAAACCGTTCAGAATTTCGATTTAATCTCTATGGCAAAGTTGTAGCTCTTGTCATAAAGAACAAAAATTGCGAACATATAAAATCAAAAAAACTTCACCTTCCAGATCAAAATCGCAAAAAACTTAAAAAAATTCGATTTTTTTTAACTTTTTCCCCGTGTTCAGGTGCATTGGTAGCAAACCGTTCAAAATTCAAGGAAACAATCAACTACAAAAATTTACCTAAGATCTCAATAAACAAATTTCTAGAACATATAAACTTCCTGGGAATTGGGTTTGCTACCTATGCACCTGAACAGGAGAAAAAAGGAAAAAAAATGAAATTAAAAAATTTTTCACTTTTGCGCGCTACCTAAACAGTGTTAAGAACCATCGCTAGGAAGTTTATATGTTCTAGAAATTTGTTTATTGAGATCTTAGGTAAATTTTTGTAGTTGATTGTTTCCTTGAATTTTGAACGGTTTGCTACCTATGGACCGGAACACGGGAAAAAAGGTAAAAAAAAATCGAATTTTTTTAAGTTTTTTGCGATTTTGATCTTGAAGGTGAAGTTTTTTTGATTTTATATGTTCGCAATTTTTGTTCTTTATGACAAGAGCTACAACTTTGCCATAGAGAGTAAATCGAAATTCTGAATGGTTTGCAAGATATGAGCCTGAGAAAATGATCACTTGTTTGCGAAAATGATACCGAGGCCCCAAATCTTTGGCGGCCCATAAACAAAAGAGGAGATGACTTTGGGAAAAATTGGGAGACACGGGTCTTTTTTTTAGTCTTTTATCACGTAGTGGTGTCTGTATATGGTTATTTTGCCATGACTTAAAAAATTACACACAGTGTTATGCTAAAAATACGTTAAAATAGCTTAATGCAGAAAACATACCTTTTGTATCGAAATACGCAAGTCCGCAAAACGTCCCAAAATCACATCCTATTGAGGACTTTGGGGTCTTTTATGACAAAAAGTGTATGAAACTGATAAATTCGCCAAATGCACTGAAAAATTAAAAAAAATTAAAAGCAGTGTAGAAAAGATTTACATGAATGATGAGGTATCAAGCATAAAATACGCCAAATAAAAGATCGCGGTCCGTTGGCGCTCTACACTCAAAAAAAGTTAGTAAAGTCAGTAAAACAATTTTGCTGAGTCAGCAAAACTTTAGTCAGCAGGGGTTTGCAAAAAATTGCTAATGTCAGCAAAATGTCTTGCTGAAAATTAACGAGCTGATTTTTAGCAAAAGTTTTGCTAACACTTAGTTGATTCAAAATTAAAAGATCCTTGCTAAAAGTTAATAAAATTATTGCTGAATATTAGTAGCCTGAAAAAACTCAAAAAATTTGTAGAAAAATTATACTTTAGTTAATTTGTTTGCTAAAAATCTTAAAACTGTTTTTGTTATCCTTTTAAAAGTAATTTACAATACGTTACAAAATATAAAAATGTTCATAATCCCACATTGACGACACGAATTAATTTAATATCTGCATAAATATAGAAATCATTTTATATAACATAAACAAAATATCTTTCAGCTATCTTTCAACACGCTCACGAAGAAAAAATTATAATCACGCACGACTCACGCACGAAAAATGTTTGCTTACTCACGCTCACGCACGATCACGTGAGTAATTTTACGTTGACTCACGCTCACGAAACAATCACGCTCTCGAAATAATCACGAAATTTTTGTTTTATTTTTATGAAGAAAAATATATTTATTTATGCATATAAAAATTAAAATTAAGTAACTTAAATTAAAATTGTTACACTCATTGTTCAAAATTTGATATTGTAAATTATTATGGATTACTGGTTAAAACTACAAAATAAATTTTGTAAAAATTTGTTAATATTTTATAAAAAATATTATTCCAAATTTTTATGGAGAAACAAAATCATGTCAACCTTCTCTCCAAGAAGTCGGCTTCTTTTTTCCTCAAGAATTCTTCCTGATGAAGAAAACACACGCTCGCTAGTTGCTGAACTGACTGGAATACACATTATTTGTGTAATATTGCCTTCAGCAACAGACAGTGGCCGAATATCCTTAGTTACAAAGTTTAACTGCTTAAGAACGATTTCAGTTTTGTGTTTTTAGGAACTTTTTTACATGCAAATGAATCGATTTTTTTTTCCAAGGCAAGGTCGATGGTATTGATGAATTTGGACACGTTTGTATTAATAGACTTCCAGTTCCTCCTTTTGTCGTATATGATAAAAGTGAATTGCATTTATTGCAACGCGCGAAATCCACAACTTCTTCTCCCAATTTAATAAAATCAAATTTTTTTCCAAACATCACTCTTCAGACCAGCTGGTATAAAAAATGTATAGTTATTCTTATTTTTTTTAATATCTGATTCAATTTCTTTCTTTTTTTTTTTTTGTTCATGTTGAATTTATTTATTTGCACTATTTATTGTAAAATGGCAGAGTCAAAACAAAAAACATAACAGAATAAAAAATTTATATTTTTTTTGACGTTTGCAAAAGGGATTACTAATGGTTAATAATTGTAAAAGTATTGAGTATTTGAGTACTCGGCACTCGATACCAACTAATTTTACGGATATCGAACTCCAAAAAGTACAAGTTGATTTTAAAAGTTTCTTTTATAGTTTAGGGGCTTCAAACGAAGAGCGAAATTTGTTCACAGTTGTGAAAAAATACTGCCGTTAATAATGCAAAGAAATGCTACATTAATGAAAACTAAAAAATTATTTAAATTTATTTTCATCGGGATAAACATTAATTGCATTTATAGTAATTAAATGTGCTAAAGTCCCAAAACTTATTTAACAAATTGTGAAACAATCTGATGTAGGCGTGTCCCTATCCGGATTTCATTCCTGCCTAAGGAAATCTTCAGGGGACTTTGTTATTAGAATTTCTTGAGATATTTGTTATGTTAAATCACAAATTCAATGAGAATTTCTTGTCTTCGTCTAGGAGCGAGATTCAAAATTTAAAATATCAAAGAAAAAACAAAAACAACAACAAAATATTGCCACAATTGGCTTTGTCATCTTCCAAATACTACTCTGTTTTTTTGACAGACCTAGCAATGTAGTGACGTTTATTCAAGTAAATCAACAATAGAAAATCATATGTTTTCTATTAGTGTCAGTTACATTTAAATTTGCACAAGCACCTGCATATTTGAAAATAGAAAATCATATGTTTTCTATTAATGTCAGTTACATTTAAATTTGCACAAGCACCTGCATATTTGTTATTTAAATTTATTTTCATCGGGATAAACATTAATTGCATTTATAGTAATTAAATGTGCTAAAATCCCAAAACTTATTTAACAAATTGTGAAAAGCAATCTGATGTAGGCGTGTCCCTATCCGGATTTCATTGCTGCCTAAGGAAATCTTCAGGGGACTTTGTTATTAGAATTTCTTGAGATATTTGTTATGTTAAATCACAAACTCAATGAGAATTTCTTGTCCTCGTCTAGGAGCGAGATTCAAAATTTAAAATATCAAAGAAAAAACAAAAACAACAACAAAATATTGTCACAATTGAAAAATAACAACGTTGCAATGAAATAAGTGAATGATTAGAAAGAACGAGAAATGAATTTAGTTTTTTAGTTTGCGCAGAATAAATGTGAATTAAAAAATTCAAAAATATTTAATCAAAAAGATCGCAAAAATACCTAAGAAATACTTGAAAAAATTGAAATCACGCAAACTCACGCAGTAAATTTGACTCACTCACGCTCACACACGAACTTATTTTTTCTACTCACGCTCATCCACGACTCACGTGAGTAAAATTGTTTCACTCACGATTACGCGTGATTCACGTGACTCACGCAAATTGCGTGTCACGTGCCCATCTCTACTTTTAACTACATACTTACATTAATGATTGTCTAAGTGATGGCTTAGACTGTAAAATGCATTTTTTTCATAATCCGTGGTTCAAAACGCTGTACTTAAAAAAACTGGGTTTCTAAAATTGTTAAAAAAAATATATGTTAATGACAAATAATTGCCATCGAGAATAGGCCAATCCCTTCGATAAATTGCTTCTTTAATGTTGGAAGAAAACCAAGGCTTTTTCTGGTGACTAACAGTATTAGTTCTTAAAGGAACTGTTTGGTTGAATAGGTTTCTTAAGTTGTGCTCTATAAATGAGAGCTTATCAAATAATACAAACAATACCATTCAATTTTGAGAAAATCGTTCTCTAGGGTAACTAGATCAATATTTTTGATGTCACGATAGGTGATTAACTGATCAGTTGCCAGTAATTTAAAATTATATGCAAGAAAAATTAGATCGTGTTTTGAAAAACATGACGACGAAAGTTGGTCATAAAGTTGTATATTAGAATGATTGCTAACAAAAAAAAGATCCAATAGAGTATTATTTATTGCAGTAAAATGCATAGGAACGGTTGTATTAGGTGAGACAAGTCCTAGAGAGATCATATTAGCATAAAGACTTTGGTCCACCAAAACATTGGAATTAAAATCCCCTGCAATTATGACGTCCTCGTTTTATTAAAACGAGTTGCTGATATATTTCGATTAGTCCTATAAACACTTCCAACAAGCAACTTTCTTCCCTCACTATTAACCTCAATAAACATGTACTCAACAAGGTTTTTTGGAACTGTATTATCTAGATAATCTGCATCTTTTGAGGTGCATTTAACACTAAACGGTATGCCTTTTTTCATGTAAATTGCCACACCACCATATCCATCACCTCTGTCAACTCTACGTACGTTATAAACTTCTAAAATTTGTGAAAACAATACATTTTGCCGTGGAGAAGTGAATAATTTGTGTGCTCTAGTTAAAACACAATTCAAGTAGCTTCGAAATGAGGTGTCAATGACTCTCGTTCCAGCAAAAAATAACCTGGAATTATGCTTCCGAATAGCGCTTCACCGCCTTGCATACAATAAAGCAATTAGGAAAGGCATTCTGGTGTGCCTTCTGTGAAGCAGTGAATAATGCTTACAATGAAGCAATAAAGAACGCATACCATGAAGCATTAATGTTGTCAACATACAAAAAAAAAGCGCTGCTTATTATTTCAGAAGGCATGAATTTATTGCTTCTAAGAGCACACGAAAGAAACGCTTTTCACCTGCTTAAAAGAGACAAACCAAGAGGAACATCGCGAACAAAAATCATGTCTCTGCATTTGCTTTGGCAGCGCTTCGTAATTAAGTAATGCCTTCCGGATGCGCTTCTAGGTAAGCACTATTTTTTGCTGTGGTAGCTTAAGCTTAAGTACGACTATTTTTTAAAAATGTTCGAATATATTTCATATTTTGAAACGCGATATTTCAACATCCGCTGAGTGTGGATGTCCTACATTAAAACGAGGTTATAGTTACATATACGATGTACACATCCTATACCAAATTTGGTTGAAATCAGAAGTGGTGAAGGAAATCGAGTGGTTGATTTTATATGTTTTCAGTCTAAACTTTTGTTAAAATCAGTGTTTCAACAAAAATATTGTTAAAAATTAATAAAAACGATTTGAAACCATTTTGACAGATTTTTATTAATTTTATTCTCAAAAACGCTGAAAATATGTCAAAAATTAACCGCTAAATTGGCAATGTTGTTACTACTCCCTGTTTATGTTTCAGATTTACATGTTATTATTGTTACAATGTATACAACAACAATATTTATAGCATTTGGGTTGGACGAGTTTGTTGTAGTATCTCTATCTTTATGACGTTACGATATACATAATACGATAATACGGTGTAAGTTAGGGCAAGAAGTATCTATGAGTTCGTACATACTACGTAGTAGCAAAAACAAAAGCAGAATTAGCCTGCAGTAGCAGCAGCAGCACAGCCACGATATTATTTGTGTTTTACGTTTGTTGTTTGTTAGCATTGTTGGCTTGCTGGTTGTCTGTTAGTTAAAGTTCCAATCAGTCTGAAACGAATTGTTGGGAACGATGGAAGAAAAATACGTTTAGAAATCCCAAAGCAAAAAATATCAAAGTGAAGACCAACACACACGTTAGACAAGATAGAGAGACAGTCAAGTCAATCATTCAGGCAGTCAAAGTCAGTCAGTGTGAATGAAGTGTTTGTGTAAATTTAAATAATCGAAGAAGTTTGGCATTTATTTTAGAGTTCGATTGTGATTAAGGAATTGTGGTTTCCAGAAAAAAATTTAAATTCTACAAAACAAAATTTTTGTAAAAAACTGCTAAAGCATAATAAAATTTGTGATTAACTTTAAATCCTTAAAATTTAATAATAAAAAGCCTAAAGTGCCATTTTTCAAATAAAGTCTGTTATTTTCCTCTTGGAATTTCTAGCAAAAAAAAAACAAAAAAAAAAACAAAATCCAAAAAAGACTTTTTACCAAAAAAATCTAAACAACTTTAAATCAAAGTTTTGCTTTGTGTCTATAAAATTGTCCTCACACCTTTAAACCAAAAAAAAAAAACGTAAAAAAACAAAATATTTCCTGTCAATCAGACACACAATACACGAGAGGATACAGGTTCATCGTTAACCATCATCATCATCGCCATCACTTTTTTTTTGTGATACTTTTTACAAAGTCTTAATAAACGAAAATAAAATCAACAAAAAATAAACATTTTTTTTTGTTTTTGTTTAATAGCAACAGTCGCAAAAATATAATACTGCCTGTCTGCCCGACCGTTTTTAACTGTTTATGTGTATTTAGAGAGTAAATTTTGTACCACTACACAACCAAACAAAGGATTTCAAATTGTGTGCATTTGTATTAGTGTATAAATAACGGTAGTTTTATAAGGTGTACGAAAATACCAACCCAGCCAATCCAACCGTATGTTAAACCATAATAATAAAAAAAAAATCCGATAAAAGAAAATTAAAAAAAGAATTCCGGTGTTTGAAGTGTAATTCATACAAAACAGAAGCAGTGATTTCCATCAAATTATAACAAGTTTAAAAATAGTCATAATATTTTATATTTCAGGATATAAACACTGCTTATTTCTATTTAAATAAATAAACTTTGTTAATAAAAAAAAATGTGAGTATTAGAGAAATATAAAAAATATTTAAATTATTTTAAGAACACATAAGTTGTATAATATGGTTACTAAGAAGTCCTTTCACAGAGAAAATTTTAGTGGACAAAAAACAATGAAAACAAAAAATAATGAAATTTTCATTGATGTAATTAAATTAATTGTTATTCATAAAAAGTTAGAAAATTGTATTAAAATTTACATTTGAATTTCACTATAGATTTTTTTTTAACTAATAACGTCTGCGTGAATGTTGTGCAAACCATTCTCTATGTATACTAGGGTGGTCCTTATATTGCACTTTGTCGATTTATGCTGCTCCCAACCCCTAAAAACGTGAAACGATGTCTAAAAAGTAAATTCTAAAAATTTGAGCAAAATCGATTAACCCTACGATGCTGCTCAAATTGGTCAAAGTTTGGGCTCCTGGGCCAAAATGGCCAAAATTGGAAAAAAAAAATATAAATTAAAATTTAATGAATATATCAAAACCTAAATACATTTTGATTTAAATTTGCCCAGAGATACTCTGATAAAAAATATAAAGTTTTGGGATATCGTTAACCCTTGTTATTCCGGTACCAAAAAAAAAAGGTAAAAAATAGCATATTTTTCAAACCTCTAAATTGATTTTTTTAAAAATTTTGTTAAACAAAATTTCGAAAAATGTTAATTTTCTTTATTAATTTTAGAGTATATTAGTTGGGTATTAAAAATAAAAAAAAAAATTAAAAATCTATCTTTTTCAATTTTCGGATATACCCATTTCAAAACGGCGGATTTCAAGAAAATCAACATTTTATGCCAAATTTTCAAAAATTAATTTAAAAAAATCCATATAGTTACTAATAACCAATAAATATATTTTGTTTACTTACTTGGCTTATAAATAGCCATTTAAAAATAAGTTCAATTGAAAAACATTGTTAACCTATGTTAGGCCGGTAGCGAAACTACACATTTTAGAAAATTTGGAGCTTTATGCTAAAATTGATAAAAAAAATTAAAATGCTTGAAATTAAATACTAAAGTATGTTTTTTGTATTCTATTAGAATGGAACATATAAAAAATATGAAGCTATATGCACGTCGTTAACCCATGTTTACCACAGGGCAAAAAAATGGTATTTTTAAAATCAATGCCACATATAAACTGAAAAATATATTTTTTTAATCAAGTAAATGGTCAAATTAAGTTACAAAATATTGTAATTTGTGGTAAATATAATTTTGTAGTAGTTAAATTTTTTTCAAAATTAACCCTTCGCTGCACCGACACCAATTTTTTTTATATATAATAAGTAAGCAGAAAATTCACAAAAATTGTATTTGAATTAATTTTAGCAGTAAAATTACAAATTTGAAAGATAGATTTTTAAATTTTTTTTTTTATTTTTAATGCCCAACAAATATACTCTAAAACTAATAAAGAAAATTAACATTTTTCGAAATTTTGTTTAACAAAATTTAAAAAAAAATTAATTTCGAGGTTTGAAAAATATGCTATTTTTTAACTTTTTTTTGGTACCGGAATAACAAGGGTTAACGATATCCCAAAAACTTTATATTTTTATCAGAGTATCTCTGAGCAAATGTAAATCAAAAAGTATTTAGGTTTTGATATATTCATTAAATTTTAATTTATAATTTTTTTTCCAATTTTTTAGGGGTTGGGAGCAGCATAAATCGACAAAGTGCAATATAAGGACCACACTAATGTATACTGATGCCAGCTTTAACGATTTTCCATACTAAAAGTAGCAAAAAAGTTGGCTATTTTGCTTAAAAAATGCAAAAATTTTTTCATTAGTTTCTATAATTTTTTCGATGTTTTTAAAATGTAACAGATTTTTTATTATCGGAGCAAAAAAAATTGTAGTTGTAAAAAAAAGTTTCACAAGACATTCATGCAGGTTTTTGGTTAATACCTCAAATTAAATATTCCTATGTAAAAAATTCCGATCTAGTTATATACAATTATATGTAGTCGTATATATAATTCCATATCACATTATAACTCTGCTGATCCGACTAATGGCATAGATAACCTTATCTCATTGAATTCCATAGAATTTTAACTGATATAATTTGATCTCAAAAATTGGTCTATCTTATTTGATCAAGTTATATATAATTAAATACAGCTTTATAAAATTCTTTAGGAATTCGCACTAAAACAAAATAATTTTATAATCCAACTAATAATGAAACTTTAAATGTAATTCCACTGACTGAAAAATTAAAAGTGATTTTAACTTGACTTACATACCCACTGCAGAAAAGCATTACCATATAAGTGGTTATATAAGGACATTTGAGCGGAATTTTTTTGTATGAAGAAAAACTTTTTTTGAAATTTTTAAATTTATTGTTCATATTATTGTAGTATTAGGTCTAAAAGTTATTTGGTGCAAATTTGAGAAAATCGGATAGCTTTAACCCGCTACCAATATTTTCGATTTTTGAAAATTTTTCTTAAATTGCATTAATAAAAGTATGTCTTGCGATACATAATTTTTTATAACCAGTGGCCTGCTGAACGCGAATATTTTGAAATCGGGCAAACGGTTTTCTAGATGTTGCGATTTCCCTAAAAATGCCTCCTCTCTGTTAATTTGATCATAATCATGTCTGAATTTAGAGATGACGTGTCATCTCTAAATTTATATATATATATGTATATTTTGAATTTACTTTAAATTTTTTGTCCACATATTAGATCCATTTTGAGTAGGTCGCCAAGGGTTAAGTAGTCCAATGTTTCTTAAATTTTTCATTACAACACTATTGGAAAATCAAAAGTTAAAGTTAATATTCCTGTAATATCCAGAAAAACTTTGGTAATGAGTGCGATAAAGTAATGCATTACATTGTAATGAATTATCCTTACCTGTATCATTATTTTAAAACAAAAAGTAAGGAGTTACCGATATGGGTTACATAAGGTATTACTTTGTAATGAATACTCCTTTCATTCAGAATTATAGAGTAATGAGTTACCACTAGTTGGTTACGTAATGCATTACTTTGTAATGTATTTTCCTTACCTTTAAAATTATTTTGAAACATAAAGTAATGAGTTACCAATAATTGGACGCTCATGGCTTACCTTGTAATGATACTTCATTACCTTTTAAATTATTTCAGAACATAAAATAATGACTTACCGATCATCAATTACATAATGCATGAAATATAAACTTAAATTTTAGTTAGTCTCTTTACAGGAAGAAGAAGAAGAAAACATTTTTATTGAAAAATTTTACGGACACAAGGGATATACCAGACTGCCGCAGTTTCGTCCCCCTCCTGGGACTCGTCAGTGGTTAATTTATGTGTCAATTGAACAAAGTATTTTATATTGTTAATTTGCTCTATATGAAAAACTTTTTATTTTTCGGTGTCGTACTGTGATTTGAACTCACTGCCTTAGCATCAAGCTATGCATCGTAATCTCACCTCTTAACGAGTTGAGCCACGGTCGACACAGCGATGACTGTGGCTAAAGTGGAGTTTGGTCACACTACGTACACACAAGTATTGTTTCGATCAGAAGAGACAGAATTAACTAATACCAATGCACAATTCATTTCTCAACTAGAATGCTTTTTCTTCTTAATCCTATCTCTTTTTCACAAGTAATTATCACGTTTTATGATGCGCTTTATTCACATACAATAGTTGGATACCAAGTGTAGGTTAGAGATTGAGTCGCCGTTAAGCAAGTTTCTTCAAATTTCATGTTAGAAAGTGTTTTGCAACCGTCAGATAATGACAATCGTAATTCATTTTTATATTAATTACTGTAGAATATTACTTTAGTTAGTCTCTTTACAGGAAGAAGAAGAAGAAAACATTTAAATTAATGTTTAAAATATTTTTTTTAAAAATCTATATTTAAACACATTACTTTGTGATTTTTTGTAAGCATGAGGGTAAGTTGTGTATTTTTAACATCACAAACGACAACTCGAAGCACATAATTCATACACATTTTAAACAATCCATTATTATATGTGACGATAGCTCAGTTGGTAGAGTTCTCGCCTAACAACCAGAGGCCCCAAGTTCGAAACTTAACTCGAACAAGTAAATTATTTAATTAAAAAAAATTATTTGTAATAATTTTTTTTGGGTTTGGGCAAGCGGCCAAGGGGGATATTTACCCTTTTTACCGCTCCTGTTCTCGTGATAAGGTACCCACATACCAAATTTCAAGTTTCTCGCTTTATTGGTTTTGTCAGGCTGCAAAGGTGGAGACTATTTCCCTTTTTGCCTCCCACCATAATTTAGTTGATCAGAAATATCAGTATATTTTGCTAAAATCTACAGAAATATTTGGTAAATAATTCTAAACTGCTGATTTAAGAAGAACAGATTTTTTTTCGCATAAAAAAATCAAAAATAAAACTGAAAGTTAAAATTTTTTTGGGATTTTCTTTTGCCTACTAATAGTTTGGAAATTTTCTGCTGATTTTAGCAAATTAATTTGCTACTTTCAAGTAATTAAAATTTAGCTCAAATTAAGTTTCTGAAGGTGCAACATATTAATTTTTGTTATTCTTATTTTACTAATATTTAGCAAAAAATTTTGGTAAAATTTTCAGGCCGCCGCTGAGCGGACCTTTTCTTCCTTTTATCCCCAATTTTACCACTTTTCTGGGAAAATTTCCAAAAAGTGCTATACCAGGGATAAAGAAATACATATTGATAATTTCAGCTTTCTAGGGGGTTGGGAAAGGCCACTGTGGGGGAGACTTTTCCCCTTTTTGCCCTTCCATATAGAAATTTCCAAAAATCCCGTCTTAGCGGACACCTATGCTGGAGGATAGACCTACATGCGATGATGAGTCAGTCAGTAACTTTTATAAATATAAAAAGAGTTCGTCAGAAAAGTATAATTTTTTCTTTGCGATATCATGACTTTATAAAATGTTTTTGCACGGCTGCCAAAAATCTCAATTTAGGGTCACCTTTTCTACAGATCAAATAAAACTGTTTTTATATGAAATTTCAATTCCGCATTCGATTCTACTCCAAAAATTATATTATATATCGGCCAGTCCCACCGATGACCGGCCAAAAAAGGGCATTTTTTGACCTTGGGCCTTCCGATTTCAATTAAATTTTGCCTTCAAAAAATCTATGGAACCGCTTAAAGATTTGCGTTCTTAGTTTTTCGAATTTCGAAAAATCCACGGTTTTATACGCGATTTAGTTTTATTGAAATATGAGAAATATTCAAAAAGTGTGTAAGTTTGAATATTGGATATTAATATTAATCGGATTATGACCATTTAAACTGTTTTGGAATGGCACACACGACAACTTTTTTTTGTGGAACGAACTATTTTTTCAGCGTAAAAAAGTGTTTTTTATACAAATTGTTCTTTAAATGCACTTTCTTTAAATGCACTTTTGGTCAATCTCAATTTAAAAAAAGTAGCATATTTTCAAAATATATTGTTTTAATTTGCTATAAAACAAAATACCATTTTTTTGGGTTCCATGGTTTATCTATTATTAATGATTTATTAAAAAAAGGTTATATCATGTTTCCAAAGAAAAAAGAACATTTTGTTATTTTTTTAAATTTTTCAAATTTAAATTTTTTAAAATTTTACAAATTTAAAAATATTAAATTTAAAAATTAAGCGTTAAGGCACCGTTTAAAAACAATACATTTAATTTTTAAGATTTTTTCTGTACTTGAAAGTTAAACGAAGTTACTACAACATTATATTTCAAAAAAATTATTTTTAACCCATCCAAACGCAAACGCGGGCTTGAAAGAGTTAAACATTTAATTTTCTAAAACAGAGTATTTTAGTAAATTCTATTATCTTTTACTTACAGAAAAAATATTAAAAATTAAATGTATAGTTTTCAAAACAGAGCCGTTTAAAGGGGCGCCTTAAGTCTGAAAAATATATTTACAAAAATAAAGCAAATTAAATATATTAGCTAGGTTGATACTAGTATTTCGATCTGGCTAAAGATCTCATCAAAACTCGAAGTTTTAGTAAAGCTATATCCTTCAGAATAGGCAGAGCTTCAACAAAAAAAAACTATTAATCATCAATTTTGATCCATTATTGTCTTCTTAGTAATCAAAAACACGTGAATATGGTATTTTCCTAACAAACATCATGACGTTACTAAACTTTGAAGACCAAAACTGTTTTATTTATATAAAAAAATGTATTTACAATAAATTGCGTCGAAACGACGCAAATAGGATCGACGCAAATCGGGGCTTCACTGTACACAGTTTTTGCATATTTTATATTAAACAAAAAATTGAGAATAAAACAATGTTTTTGGCTCCATAGAGATTGTGCGTTTAGTATATAATTTAAATCGGTAGATCGAAGGTCAGATGTGGACGATCAAAAGTGGAATGGCCGATATATATAATTTTATGATAGAAACGTTGTTGCCCCCGTTTTTAAGGCGATTAAAATGTAAAATAATTACCGAATCTGTTTCAGTTTCAATTTGTTTGCAGACAGAATTTTAGTGGCCGAAAAATAATAAAAATTTTCGGTAAACTAATGAAACTTTTTTCACAAAGTGAACAGAATGTTTCTTAAAATTAATGACATGCTTTAATTGAGCTTCTTTATTGAGTGAATTGTAATTTTAATAAATAAACTTGTATTTTTCATAAAATTTTATGAAAACTTGCATTAGCTTAATGAAAAATTTCAATGAACAAGTTCAAGGGCAACTTTATTGCTTTTATGTAAAAATTCATTAATATCATGCAGATAATTATCTCCATGTGTAGAAAATACAGGCATAAACTCTTTCTGTTTTTTTTTTTAAATAGAACTTACTCTCTACAGGATATGAACTTGGTTTGCTCTCAGAAATAATTGTGACGCGATATAAAGGGTCCGCCATCTAACGTTTTTTTTTCAACTAGTGCTTATTTCGTGAATGGTAACACTTAGCTCATGTCTGATTTGACAGATATTTAGTTTTATCCTTGCGCTGAACGAATATGGTCCGTATGTTCGTTTTCTTGTGAAAAAAGTGAAAGAAACTGGCATCCTCATCGATAAACCAAAGCGTGAAAAGCCAAAAAAAGTGCGTACACCCGAGAATATTGCTGCTGTGGCAGAAAGTGTGTGTGAAGCGCCATCAACATCAATTCACCGTTGTTCTCAACAATTGAACATTTCGGAGACATCATTCAGACGAATTTTGCATAAAGACCTTCGTATGACGCCATACAAAGTCCAATTGGTTCAGGAGTTCAAAAAAAAGAAGTTATTTGGCGGACCCTTTATTAAAAAATTTGATTTTGAAACATAAAGAAATTTCACAGCTAATTAGAATTTAAAGTGTTTTATTAAGGCTGGAATACACGACCAATAACATTTATCAATCTATCCAAAATCTAGGGAAGCTGAATACGCGGCTAAAAATCTATATATATGTAAACATTTATGGACATGTAATTACATATGAAGACATTCGAGTTTCATAAATGTTCATATACCTCCATATGTGATTCGTATATGCTCATAGGTGTATGCGATCATACATGTAAATATTATCTCAATTTTCGTTAATGTACTCATATGACCTTGTATGGAAATGTATGTACATGTAAGATCACACATGTAAATATTACCTCAATTTTCGTTAATGAACACACATGAACACATATGGTCCAACATAGGAACATGTATGCATCATTTTTGAACACATATGAATTATGTATGAATGCATGTGGAAACGTATGTGTGCTCATGCATGAATCCATGTCTACTTTTAACCGGGTATTTCATTTTTAAATATATTGTTGATTTTTAAAAAATGTTAAAAGCGCTGGTATCCCAGGGAGGAAGGAGAAGATGGTTTCATAAAAGTAAAAAATAGTTAAGAAGAGAAATCTACATTCTTGTAAAACTTAATAATATTTCACAAGTGAATCAAAATAAGCGAATAATATATGTTCGGAACGGTTTAAATCACACAGAAAAGATAAATACCTTATTAAAGAATGCGCCAAAGGCATATTGTGTGTTGTATTAATGAAAAATAAATAAAAGTAGATTGTAATATTAAATACAATTTAAAGTGATTTTATTAGATTTAAAAAAAATACTGAGCAAGTAATGTGGAATAGTATTTCACATTACCCTCCTTAACGTATTCCACATTAGCCGATCTGTAACTAAATTTTTAAATAAATTATTCAAAATTGTTAAACGTAATATTAACACACATTAATGTCATTAAAAAAATTCCTTAATTCATATTCTTTCAGATGCAACTGCCAAAAATTAAAATTATGTAAATTTTTTTTACCAAATAAATCTTTGAAAGCATTGCTCATTTACTAAAAGCCTGTCTTAAGTAAAAAAAACGCTATTTTTTAGTTAATGATGCAGATTTTTTAGCTATATCATGCTTCCTATTGTGTAACCATTTCATATTACTATCTTGTACACTTTTCGAATTAGAAGAGAATATATTTTCTTTTTTCTGGAAAATGGTTGCGAAACTATGCTACTCACGGGTCTATCAATAATCAATAAACAAGTACCCAACTCTTACTAAGAGAAAAATACATTAAAATCCCTATTTATAAAAAAAAACGTGGAGTATATACTTTATAGCGAAAATATGCTACTCACGGGTCTCTCAATAATTAGCGAACAAGTACTCAACTCTCACTAAGAGAAAAATGCATTAAAATCCCTATTTATAAAAAAAAACGTGGCCGAATAATTAGAGGGAGGGCCTAGCAAGGCAGATGTGGATTAAAAACTTTAAACGCGTTTTCTGCTAAATCGTGTTTTCTGAGTCATGTCAGTCTTCTAGTAAATGGAAAAAAAAGTCAAGCATACCAAGTTTTAGTTTTCAAATAATTAAAAACTAACGGTTATGGTAAGTCTTAAAAATATAAGGGTGAAATTAATTCGTATGACTATACAACGCTTTCCCCAATAAACATTCTCAAATAGTCCTTAGTTTTCGAAATAAAGGGATGTTCCGCATTACCCGCCTACTCCACATTAACCTTACAGTACAAATACATTTTATAAATAAACATTTAAAGATTTATCTACTTTGTATATGATATATATTTAAATTTAATTTATACATTTTATAGATGCATGATTATGCAAATATATATTCCTGTATACGATATTCCTTAATAATTAAGAAATTATAAATTATATATGTTTGCTGAAGTTACCTTATAAAAATATTTTGCAAAACAATCTATAATTTATTTGTATAAATTTATTAAGGCGACATTTCGTTATTAGTTAAAAAAAAATAATTAACATATAATTTAATATCGCTTAAATATAATTAAAATTGTTAATAACCAGAACTGTAAATAAACATTTGAAACGATATGAGTAACTTCATACGGCAAATTTTGTTGTTCTTAAATCAGAAAAATTTAAACAATAGTAAAAGGAAAAAATAAATTTTATTCAAAAAACTTTTAAAGTATTTTATATAACTCTGAATCAAAAAGCGTTCTTAGCTGAGAAAAATTGTGCAAAAAGGTTCGCTTTACGGTAACCCAGTAAAAAGTTATTAAGTTTACAAAATCTTGTCTTTAATCAAATTATGTATTTTATTGATTAACAATTTTTTAACGGGTCATGATATATCGAAAATTTTTGTAGCATTTTTAATAAATCAAAATAATTTTTCATTGTGTGTTTTAAAATTTTTTTTAGTATGTTTGAAAATTTGTGTACCATTTTCCTCAGTCAAGAATAAATTTTTATTGTGTTCAAATTTTATATTAATGCAGCTGTTTTTGCTCTGTAGCAAAAGGGGACGCCAATCAGCGTTTTTGTCCAACTTGCTTGTACATGTGAAAGAAGTTGAAATTTAAAAAAAACAATTACACCATTTTCTTATTGAAGCAAAAATTTAAAAAAATTAATGATATCCCAAAATCTAATCGTGACGAACTACTACGAACTACGCTCATTTACTGCAATAACGGCATAACTCAAAAATTTTGATTTTGTAGAAAACGAGTTTACACACATTAACTCAAAAATAATGTTTTTTGAGTTATGACGTTCTTGCAGTAAATTAGCGATAAGTAGATAATTTTAATTAATTTTTTTTCCGATATTACTTCTTATTTAATATTGAACATGAATATATTTTTCAATTACTTAACAAATGATTTAATAAACTCCCTAAGGAATTTATCTATATCCTTTATGGCAAAGCTAAAAAAGAAGTTGTTCATTCACAGAAATGTCTGCATCAGATAGTAAACTAAATAAATTGCAAATAATTCTATGATTTGAAATTATTATTGTTGTTGCTGGCTTTTTTATTCGCTGTGTCGTTGCTGTGGTCCTTTGCATACATTTTCATTCTTATTTCTTCCCCAACTGACATTTTCCATTATTTCCGACAATAGTTAAAGTTAAACAAAATAAGAATAAAAAAAACCAAAAGTAGGTTCTAAAACAGTAAGGGGTTATTGAAAGCAGAGGAATTGAAGCAAAAAAAAAAAACGTTCCTAGTCATTTTTGATATGCATATGAAATAAGAATGGAAGCACATAAAATGAATAAAAATTTATGATGATGAGATGAAATGTGGGAGGAAAAAAAGTGAAAAAATGCTCGAGGAAATAAGTGAATTAATTTTGTTGTTTTACTTTCAAAAGAATTTGAACTAATTTAAATAAAAATATTTAAGAACTAAAAGTAGTGGTATTTAGTTATGCTAAACTTTGCAATTTTCAGAACAAATCATACCCAAGTAAAAACGTTTACATATAATCATGCATATATTATATAAATGTTGCTATACGATACCACATATAATTACATCTTATTACATATCGACCAATATATAATTGTATATGAAATATACAATAGTATATGGTTAGTCTAAATATGTACGGACATGTGTATAAATAGATGTAACACAAATCAAAATTATATACAGTCAAGGAATAAAGTATACATACACACTACGGATTTGAAGTTCTAGTGAATTAGTAGCGGTAATTGAAAAACATTTTATATCAATGTTTAAGGCATTTAAAATAAAGATTATTCGAAGAAAATAAAAATATGAAAAAAATAAAACATAGACATTTTTAGGGAAAAACATAATTATTAGCGGGAAAAAAGTCTACATACAGCGTGGCAACTCCTTACATCTTATCTAGAAATTGCTAAGACAGTTAAATTAAGTCGTGCTTCTATACTGACGATCATTAGAAATTATAATAATACCAATAGTATCGAAAAAAAGCTACGATCTGGCAGACCTAAGAAGCTTTCGAGACGCGATGTTAGCAGTGTTATTAAAGTAGTCAACCAGGATCCGAAAATAAGTGCCCCAAAATTGGCGGAACACATCGAAAAATGTTCCAATATAATTGTTACTCCACGAACAATAATAAATGTTTTACATGACAATGGATTTAATAGCAGAGTGGCACGCAAAAAAGCACTAATTTCAGCGAAGAATCTTAAACTTCGCCTTGAGTTTGCTAAAGCACATTTAGACAAGGATATGGATTTTTGGAAGCGTGTTATATTTACCGACGAAAGTAAGTATACCATTTTTGGAAGTGATGGTCGATCCAAAGTTTGGCGAAAACCAAAGACAGCACTTGATCCAAAGAATATAATACCTACTGTCAAACATGGTGGTGGTAACGTTATGGTTTGGGGCGCCATTGCACCATCTGAAGTTGGTCGTTTGGTTTTTGTCGAGGGTAATATGGACCGCTATCAATATAAGAACATATTGGAAAATAATCTGCAGTCATCTGTTGATAGCTTGGGCCTGTGAAATCAATGGATTTTCCAACAAGATAACGACCCTAAGCATACTGCACACGTTGTTCAAGACTGGCTTCTATAACATGTCCCAAGACAGCTCAACTCACCACCCCAGTCTAAAGACTTAAACCCTATAGAGCACATATGGGACGTTTTGGAAAAATCGGTACGAAAATATAACATTAGTAGCCGCGAAACATTGAAAACCACCCTTATTCGTGCATGGGCCGAAATAACACCCGATATTACGGAAAATTTGGTGATATCAATTCCCCGTCGTCTTCAAGCAGTTATTGATGCCGACCAAATACTAAAAGTTAACATTTTTTAATTTTTTATATAACATTTTGAAACAATGTTTAATTTTTGTAGCTGTATGTAACTTTTTTCCACGGAATTTTAATGTTTTTGTTATTTTTGTTTTTATTATGTAAAAGAATTACTTTTTTATTTTATAAATAAACTTATTTATTAATGCCTTAAATATTGACATAAATATATTTTTTAATTTTCTTCACAAACTCTATAAAACCCCTAAATCAAAGGGTGTATGTAGACTTTTTTCCTTGACTGTATAATAACATAAAGGGTGATTTATTCAGCAACTTTCTTTTCGGCAGCTCAGCTGTTTTCGTGTGACATGAATCGACTTTCAAACGAACAACGCTTGTAGATTATTAAATTTTATTATCAAAATTCATGCTCGGTTAAGAAAGTGCATCGTGCACTTTTTCCAACTTATGGTCAGTTTGGGCGACCTTCTGAGGCGGCTATTCGGAATCTTGTGACTAAAATTCGGAGCAAATTTACATTATTGGACACTAAACCACCAACACCCATATGTAGAGTGCAGACAGAGGAAAATATCGCACCTGTATCCGCCAGTGTTGTTGATGACCGTGAATTATCGATTGGGCGCCGTTCGCAGCAAATGAGAAAATTTTGCGGAAGGATTTAAACCTAACACAACGGCTAACTTTTGGTGAATGGGTGCTGGGAAAGTTGGATGAAGATCCACTTTTATATCGGAAAATTGTGTTCAGCGATTAAACTCATTTCTGGTTGAATGGATACGTGAAAAAGCTAAATTGCCGTTTTTGGTGTGAAGAGCAGCCAGAAGTATTGCAAGGACTGCCAATGCATCCCGAAAAATGCACTGGTTGGTGTGGATTATGGACCGGTGGCATCATTCGACCTTACCCCTTCAAAGACGACGAAGGCCGAAACGTTACGGTGAATGGAGAACGCTACCGTGCGATGATTACAAATTTTTTGTTGCCCAAAATGGAAGAGCTGACATGTGGTTTCAACAAGACGGTGCCACTTGCCACACAGCACGCGAAACAATGGCCCAATTGAGAGGCGAGTTAGGTAAACAGTTTATTTCACTTTTGGGCGGGTAAATTGGCCGCCTAGATCGTGCGATTTAACGCCTTTAAACAATTTTTTGTGGGGCTATGTTAAGGCTCATGTCTATAGGGGAAATCCCGCAACGGTAGACGCACTGGAAGCCAATATTGAAGATTTGATTCGTGAGATATCGGCCGAGTATGCCAAAATTGGATCCAGCGTATGAACCATTTGAAGCGCAGTCGCGGTCAACATTTACATGAAATCATCTTTAAACATTGAATTACATAAATCGTTGTATCGACTCAAAAAAAAGATTTCATACATTTCTCTAAATTTTGTGTTTTTTTTTATAAATCAAATCCGAAAGCTCTTAAAAAAGCACCCTTTATAGTGTAATATTAAAAAGAATTTATTTGATTGTGGATAAAACGATATATTGACATATTAATAGTTATATATCGTTTCATACCAGACAAATGTAGATGTTCTTCTAGATAGAAATATATATTGCAGCATTTGAAGTCTGATGGTTGTAGATTAGCCTGTCCCGAATTTAAAAATTTTGCCAATTTCGTCACGTACTCAAACGATAGGTATTATTGAACTGTTTATAGATAAAAATCAACAATTCCTTTGAAGTTACATACCTATAGTTTGTAGAGTATTTTTAAATTTTTTGTACAAAGAATAGTTTTGAAGTTTGACAATGTTGAGCATATTATGGAAATAACATTTATAAAATTTCCATAAATTAATTTTGGTCCACCACGGCAACATTTAGTTTGAAACAAGTAATTTTGATTATTACTTGGTAGAGGACCAAAATTACTCTATGAAGAATTTATAAATATATTTCCAAAAATATGCGCAGCAATTACAATCTTTTGAGCTTAATTTTGTACAAAAATTCCAAAAAATACGGGTAGTATTCTGGAATTTTTTTATTTCGTTATTTTTCGTATAATCAACTGGAAAATGTTCAACGTTTGAACGCTATTACGTAAAATTTTACACTTTCGGGACACCCTTATATGTATTAAAAGATAAAATAGATTTATGCCGTAACTTTTTTGAAAACAGCAAAAACGTAATATCCCAGCAAAAAATTTCCAAAAAGGTAAGCGGGTTTGTAATCAAGCATTTTGGGCAGAACGCATTCCTTACTAGATTACCTACTCGATTCTTTTAACAGGGCGTGAGACTAAAATAATTGATTCTTTAGAATTGATTATTTTTTTTTACCGAAGAACCATTTACTTTATATTTTTAAGAACTACATACATTTTTAATAAAGAAATAGTTCCATTGTAAAACTACGAAGTACTTACACAAAAAAATAAATAAATAATTCCCTAGAAAATATAAGAAGTACTTACATTAAAAAAAAAGAAGTAGTTCCATAAGTAAATTCAACTTTTACTCACACTTGATTCTCGTAAGTCACTCAAATATAACGATTCAAAACCCATACGGAAATAAAATCCTAAAAAGTGAAACATCGAAGTGCTATTATAACATGGGTTTGTCATAATTTTGGAGCTATAAACCACGAAAATATAAAGTTTTCAAAAAAAAGAACCATTCAAAATTGAAAAACCAAAAAAATGACTCACGCACAATTACCCTCCAAAATTTTTTTTACACTCACTCACGATAACGTCAGTAATTTCAACTTCCACTCACAATTTTCTGCTCACGTGCGCTTCTCTAATTTATACCTAACCACAGTTTAACAAAATTGAGGCAACATACAATTTCTGTTTTTAGTATTATTTTCCTGCAAATAAAAATTTGTTTGAAAAAATATATAAGATAAATTCTTTAAAATTGTATAACTTCTTTTTTCAAAATGAGGAACTATTTCCAATGACGTCCTTTTATTCAGAAAAAGTATATGATTAATCTTGATTACAAAAAGTTAAACATATAAGTTAATAACATTATTATTTTCTTTTAAGTAAATTATCACTTTGTTATTGATTTCATGCTTTCTGGTTTAAATTTAAAGAATTGATTACAATACTACTTGCTTTTTCGACTCTATCGTTGGAATGAGTTTGGTATTGCAGTTAATAAATTTGGCAATGAGATATGTAAGCAAGTGTGGGCATCACCTTCTTTTTGGAATGTGTAATTTTTTCCTGGGATGTTACTTAGCATTTTTTAATGAACTTAACGGACACACATTATTTTTTAGTGATATCATATATTTTTGTATAAATTTGTGTATATTTTCATACAATCACACACAAAAATTTTACATTTAGTGCAATTTTACCAGACTAAAACTCAGATCTAATTATATTTAGATGTATCAGTTTACGTAAAATCAACATCTGGATACAATAATATCTTATTTTTATATAATTATATCTATTTCTATCTTTATATCTAAACTGATACAATTAGATACAAAACTGATACACTATAATACTATTCTATCGGACCATAATTCAAATGAAATTGTACTCGGCATTAATCTAATTACATAAGATTAGATCTAAACCCATACAAGCAGATACAATTATATGTGCCCATAATTCGGATGAAATTTAATAAGATTACATATAGTGCCACATGGAAATTGATACTGGCTACATAAAGTTTAAATTTTTTTATTATAAATTAGACATTAATTTTCTAATAAAGGCTTTTTAATTAAAATTATCTGCATGCAAAGAATATTTGTTTGCATAGCTTTTTGATTTCGAAATAGTGAAGTTTATTTTGTGGCATTTCTTCATTATGATTTTTAAAATATAGACGATTTTAAAATTCTTAAATGTTTAAATTTTAACATGATCTATATGTATGCAATTTTTTTATTGCCTAAACATTGTTGGCATTTTAATGTGGTAAATTTTACTTTATTATATTTCTTTATATTTGGGAGTTTCGTTCTTCTCTGTTTTTTTTTTTTTTGCAGTTGCATAAAAATTTTGCAGTTTGAAATTTTGCCAACTAAGTTCTTGATAGCACGTGCTTTACCAGTTTTATAACAATTTTACGATAACATAGTTTTGGTTAGTTACATTGTCCCTACAACAGCACATTATTTTTAAGTGAGTCTAAATTGAATCACCTTAAAAACAATTTTTTACTTACTATTAAGATACTCATCGATAGACCATCCAGCTAAAACATTGTTCAAAACGTTAATTTTAAGACGATGTTTTAGGATGTAGATTATCTTGATTTTGTGTTGGGTTAAATAATATTTGTGTAGAGTTCATAATTTGTGTAGGGTTAATAAATATTTTAATACATAGTTAAACTGCGGACTCCATTTTTGGTCGTCACATCCTATGTTCTTTAAAAGTTAATTTTTTTAAACTAACCAGGAAACTACACAGTGGTGAATTAGTAGATTTTAATGAAACTAGGATATGTTTTTGATTACAAAAAATATTATACATGTGTTTTTTTTTTTTTTTTTGTGCGCAATCATACGTTTAGGGGTTAAAAAGGGAGGTCTAAAATTACATAACTTTTTTTATGAAAAATCTTAAATCAAACTTGTATAAAAGACAAAGAACGGTCTTTGTCCTTTACATTTTGTTTTTGTTTTTAAACAAAACAAATGTGTAAATAAAAAGGAGAAAAAAACGAAAAACGTGTATTGAATATCTACCAAAGGTAGACCTTGCACATAACAAACAAATTTTCAATTTATTTTTGATCAATGGTGATCATCTTTAACTTTGAGCTCATATATTAGTTCTCATTTAGTGAGAAAACTAGTTTATATGAATGTTTGATGTTTTGCATGGGATTGTCACTTCTTTCAAAACGTGTTCTGATAATGGGAACCTAGAACATTCCCGAAATAGATCTATCAACACATTCCTGAAAGTGGTCAATAATAAGTTTGAAAACAAAGACTCTATAGATTATTTGATAGGACACTATCGTAATAATTGAATAATTTTAATTTTCATTAAAAAATTTTAAAATTTAAATATATCAGACATTTTTGTACGCAGTATGAAAGTAGTCGAGAAGCAATAATTTTTTTTTTTTCCTATATTCCCTATGCCTTGGGCCCAGGGTTGTCACTTATTTGCAATATTTAAAATATGGTTTATAAAAGCTCTTTGGGAAAAGTCGTGTCAAAGCCGAACGATTACGAAAATTCAAAAAAAAAGCCACACAACAACAACTTTCCCATACAAATGTGGTATTCGAAAAAAATAGTTTTTTAAATAACAAAAATGTTCAGACATTCACGCACATGTTTTATATGCCAGTGAATGTCTTTCATCTTTAAAATACCTTTCATCTGATACCCAATAATTTAATGACTTATAAAAGAAATATATTAAAAAAAAACTAAAATTGGGTTATTTTCGACCCCATTTTTTAAACCCTAAACTTGTGATTGTGCACCTAAAAGAAATATGTATCTAATATTTTTTTGTCCTGTATAATATATTCAAGTTTCAATAAAATCTACGGATTCACCGCTGTGTAGATTCCTTGTCAGTTTTTAAGTAATTGTACTCATAAAATATCATGTACTCATAAGGGTATCAGATGAAAGATATTAATATTTGGTTTATTAAAAAATTAATTGTAGTAAATTTGCACGACCAACAAATTTTAAAATTTAGTTGTTCAATATCCTTTTTTGTTTTAAATAAGTTCGTCAAAGTAAACCATGTTAAAAGTTTGACTATATACTCAAATTAAAAAGTTAGTAGAAAGATTAGTAAAAACTTTTCTTGCCAAATTTACAGTATTTGTAAGGGAACATTCGCTAACGTGAACATTTAATTTTTTTCATGTTGCTGCATGAAAATGTTAAAACTGTCAACTGTCATCAAGTTAAATTTTCGCTATCACTATTTAATAAACAGACTTGGACGACGTCAATTACATTTCACAATCATTCAATAATTGTGAAATTTTTCTATATCATTAATAATTTCAGACCTACTCTCACACTTGTGAGCTTAAGCACTTCCTTGGAAAATTTATAAAATTTATTTTAATAGCCAAATATGGGTATTAGTATTAACTTATTGGTATTTAATTACAGGTCAATTGTTCTGTAATTAAATACACAAATATTGGTATTATGTCCCATGTCTGATGTGAACAAAAATTAAAATTTAGCAAGGAAGCGTTAGTGGGTTTAACGCTTCCTTGCAAAAAGTGTGACCGAAGGTCCGAAATTATTAGTGATATAGAAAAATTTCACATGTGAATGATTTCAAAATGTAATTGACGTCTCCCAAGTCTGTTAAAAAAAATTCAAAGGCGAGTGCCAACGTTTTTCTTGGTTTTATTACAATTTTTCGTTTCCATAAAGAATTTTCCAAATCGAATTTTTGCAAATGGTAAGAATTTTATTCACAATTTTAATGAAACTAATTGATTCCATAAAAATGTAATAAATAAGGAAACAAATTTTAAAATTAAATTTTCATAATGTTCGCTAATGTGGGAACTACATACACATACAAGGTACGTAGCTTGTTTGTTCGATAAAATGAACCGTTGATATGTTTCCTTATTTTAATTTTTTTTTATAGGTGTCAAAGTTTTTATCTTTTTAAAGAGTTTTACGCATTACTTTTACAATTCTTGTATATTCTAGGAAATTTTTCGACACAAAAATATAACATTTGATTGCCGCAATTAAAAAAGTTAGTATTTTAAAATAAAACCATGAATGTATTGCAATTACATATGATAATCCCTACTGCAGCTTTAAACGATACATAAAAATAAATTTTAATTTAAATACAAATTTTTGTCGACTTTATATAAATTTTAAACTTTTTTAGATTAGGTCCACATTAGTGAAATTTCCCGTAATAGTTCTAGTAAAAAAAGATAAATGGCAAAACTTCCTAAAAAAACAGTTTAATATCATGTACTTGGTCTATTAAGTTATAACCAGGGACAGGAACTTCATACAATAAAAATTGTATTTAAGGCGCCTATAATATGCAAGAAAAATCCTAAAATGTGCACTAAAAATAAAAAAAAAAATAAATTAAAAACACAAACATAATATACCAATAATTTAGAATACTTTACAAAATATAAAAATGTTCATACCCCACATTAATATCTGAAAATATATAGCAATAATTATATATAACATAAACAAAATACCTTTCAACTACTTACATCAACTTCTGTTTAAATGATGAAATCTTTTAAAGGAAGACAAATGCAGTACGAAAAAAAAATGAAAAGTTGAAAACTCAATTTCAGCAAAAAAATGTTGAAGATTTTACATAACGTTTAACCAACTTTTCTACTTACTTATTTTTTTGTGTGTATAGTTTTAAAGATTAAGCTAGCCCTATTCCCGGTAGTCTTCTAAGAGGATGAATATCGATTTTGATATTTTTGAAGAAAATAAACAAAAAAAAAAAAACACGAAAAGAGGGAGGGTTCAAATTTATAATTTTTCATGTTTTGAATTTTAAATTCAATTTGTATTGTTTAATATCAGAGATCCAAAACTTACTGTTATTTTTTTAAAAAAGTCACCAAAATTAAAAAGGAAAAATTTTATTTTGCAATTGCTCTAATGTTAAAATTAAAAAGACAAATAGTTTCTTAAAAACTTTTATTTTTTGGACTTTTATTTTGTGATCTTATAATTATTGGTAATTATTGATATTTTTAAAAAATCTTTGCATAATTTGTATTTTAATTTTTGAAATAAAAATCAAAAGTATAATTGATACTGTTTGATTTTGAGTTCTTACCAAATAGTATTTTCTAGATATTTGCTTTTGTTTGTGTTTTTTTTTTAGATTTATTTAAATATTTTAATGTACACTCTCGATCAATATATTGCCGATAAATACTGACTCAATTTATTTTCCTATTGTACGTTATTTCACTATTGATTTTGATTTTTAATGATTATTTTGTGATAAAAACTAAAAAACTTTCTAAATAACTTAAAAGAAAATTAAAAATTAAAATTTTTTGAAAATTTTTCTTGAAAATATTTTGTTTGAGTTTTAAATAAAAATTAAACAGGGCAGTAGACAAATATTTCAAAGTTTAAAACACAAAAATATAAATAACATCTAGGAGATTTTTTGAATAAAAGTTATAACTGTAACGTCCCTGTTTAATACATTACAGTCATTTATTTACTCAAACCTAGAAATATTGCAGAGATTTCAGTCCAAAGTATTGAGACAAATCGTAGGAGCACCACAATACATATCAATATCTCAATTACACCGCGAACTAAGAATTCCTTTGGTAAAGGATGAAATTCACAACAATGCAAATCGATATATTTCCCGTATACAACAACATCCGAATCAGCTTGCGTCAAACCTGATGGGAGAAGCATCAACATTTTCAAGGCTGAAGAGGAGAGCCCCACTGGACCTAGTGAACTAGGTGTTATAACTGAAGGATGTCACAATGGCGACATACCATCACACATTTTGTTTTAGTTTTAAGTAGTATTTAATATAAATGATCTCATGTATTGCTGAATGTCACACAATTTTGTATTAAGACAGATTGCAATAAATAAAACTCAAGTTAAAAAAAAAAAATTATTTACATTTATTTGTCAAATATAAAATAATATTAAAAGTGACATTTTTACTAAAAACTAAGAAAACTTCAATAAAAATATGCATTTAAAGCAAAATATGCAATAAAAATGTGCATTTAAAGTAAAATATGTGAAAATATGCTATAAAAATATGAATTTTAAACAAAATATGCATTTATAGCAAAATATGCAAAAATGTGCACTAACGAATCGATGGCATTTTAACAGAAATTCAATTATTCGCAAAGATATTTTGATTACCATGTTCTCAATCTTAAGGGGCGAAATTATGCATTTGCATGAACTTCCGGTTCCTGTTTATAACCTATTTTTTAGTACAGACCATTTTGGACCAAAAGATAAGTTATAAGGTTAATACTTCTGATGTTCATTTAACTTTTATCCCTCGAGTACATTTAAGGAACAGTCACTGAACTCTTGTTAAATAAAAATTGGCAAATATGTTAAGGTATCTTTTTTCTATTTTTTTGTTGATGATAGACAAACACCATAAAATGTGAGTTTATAACGTCGTCGAAAACTTAAAGACTTTTATGTCAAATATTTTGTTAAAAAAAAAATTTCAAAAATGCTTAACTTTATCAAAAGTACTTGAATTAAATTGAAAATAAAAAAATAATGACGGCTAATTGTAGTATTGTGGGTTGTTTTTCAAGTAGACCATGTTAAGACAAGATTTTAATGTTGTTTAAACATTTAAGGTAAATTGTTGAAAACAGACAGTCAAACTGTGGCTTTGTGTAACAAGCACTAGTTACAATAAAATACTTACATAAATCTGAATTTAAGTATAAATGAACATAATTAAAATTACATCTATTAAGTATTTAAAGAGCACTTTGTATATAAATACATCTTTTTTTTTTATTATTTTAAAATACAGTCATTGCCATTTTTTTATGTTCATTGCAAGCTTGTATTTAGTCTAAGTAGGATAGAATTGTGAAAATTGTGTCAATAAAACCTTAGAAATGCTTTAACCTAGAGCTCTATTGATTCATAAAATTTAAAAACCATAAAAGGTGGTGGTGTCAACCTAAACAGTTGTTAGTTTAATGCGGTCTGACCGCAACTATTAATGCAATTTTTTATTTATTTGTTTGTATTATTTAAGATTTTCATTCATTCTTTTCATTCATTCGTTCGTTTCATTTATTGTTTCTTAACACATGACACATTTTGGTTTGTTACTATTGTTAAATCAGTGACGACAACAACCCATATCATTGGATGGATCAATTGTGTATTTAGTTGTGGTTTCGAAATGTTTTTTTTCTTTTCTTTTCCCTTTCCAGACTTTTCTAATAATTTTTTGTAGTATTGACTTTAAATTTCCGTTAAATAAATAGTTTTATTTTTTTTTATAAAATATTGTATATTAAAAATAGTTTTTCATTTTGCTGTCATAAAAGGTGTCTAGTTTTTCATTTATACAATTTTATTTATTTTTTTCTGCCCAACTATACATTACATACAGTCTTCGAAAGAACCAAAATATACAAACTGAATATCAATTTTTTTTTTTTTTTGTTAGTAGTAAAGGGTGTTTTTTATACAGGTATATAACTTTAAGTTGGCAACACTTTGTTCACTGGCGGAAATTTTATCAGTGATTTGGTTTTGCATTTCAACATGAATAGACTGACGACGCCTGAACAACGCTTCCAAATTGTGCAAATTTATTTTGAAAATCATGGTTTTGTATCGCGCTCGGATTTTGCGAATTTTTTTTAGCGATGAAGCTCACTTTTGGTTAAATGGATACGTCAATAAACAAAACTGACGTATTTGGAGTGATGATAATACTCAAGTGTATGTCTCACCTTTATATCCAGAAAAACTGACTGTTTGGTGTGCTTTATGGGCTTGTGGAATCATTGGTCCGTATTTCTTTAAAAACGATACTGGTCATAACGTAACAGTCAATGGTGACCGCTATAGACTGACTGACTTGTTCGTTCATCAATTGAACATTCATGATGTACAGGAGCTATGGTTTCAACAAGACGGCGCACAGTGGTTGAAAATTTAATTTCACTGGAAAAAATTTAAATTTTCTTTTGGCACCGATTTTTAAAATTGTAACGTCATTTTGTAGCTAGTATGTCTAAATTAAGGTAGCCAAAACATTAAGTCAAACTATTGCTAATTGTGGGCATGGCATGCTGTCAAACTTAACTGTTTTTTTTAATTTCAGAAAAAGGTGATTTTTTGTTTTTTTTTATCAAAAATAAGTGGTTACTACTAGCAAGTTATCATCGATAATGACCTGCGGTCTTTTTTATAAGGTTGGTAGGATTGTAGTCTTTAGTTGTTGTAAGTCGTCACAACACTACCGTTTATTGTTAGGGTGTTCTGATATATTTATTAAACAACTATATTTTTGTCAAATTTCAATTTCAGTGGAATAGAACTTCTAATGGAAACAAGTTGGCAAGAAATGTATACCACCTGGAGAAAGGTGAAAGTGACCTCTTTAACCCTATATATACTATTGCACCCGCCACTACCCGCCGGTAGAACACTTTTTTCATTTTAGTAAAATATCTCAAAAATAAAAATTCAAATGACGCACAGTGGCTGAAAATCATTTTTCATTGGCCAAAATTCCGACAGGTAATTAGTTGAACTTGGCTCAGTTTTAATTTCATTAACATTGATTGAGCACTTCTTAAGGAATTCAAGGTCAAAGTTGAACTTTTGATTTTTTTTAATATTTAGCGTAAAATATAATGTAACTGACACTAATAGAAAACATATGATTTTCTATTGTTGATTTACTTGAATAAACGTCACTACATTGCTAGGTCTGTCAAAAAAACAGAGTAGTATTTGGAAGATGACAAAGCCAATTGTGACAATTTTTTGTTGTTGTTTTTGTTTTTTCTTTGATATTTTAAATTTTGAATCTCGCTCCTAGACGAGGACAAGAAATTCTCATTGAGTTTGTGATTTAACATAACAAATATCTCTAGAAATTCTAATAACAAAGTCCCCTGAAGATTTCCTTGGGCTGGAATGAAATCCGGATAGGGACACGACTACATCAGATTGTTTTTCACAATTTGTTAAATAAGTTTTGGGACTTTAGCACATTTAATTACTATAAATGAGTTTTTAATGTTTACACACAAAAAAACAAATAGTAAAATCAACTGAAAATTTTGCTATTATTACTTAAAAACTAACTATTTTTGCTGTCAAATTTGTTTACATTAAAAAAATATTTACACTTAAAAAAACGTTAGTAATATTATCTAAAAATTTTGCCATTACTACAGAAAAATTTATTATTTCTGACAAATTTGTTAATTTTAGCACAATACATCTGCTGAACATTTGCGCAATTATTCTGATTTTTTTTTTAATTTTGTTATGAAAGTATGGGTTTTTATTTACTGAAACTTTCTTAACACATTTCATATGTGAATAAAAAAAAATTTTTTTTTACTAACCTTGTGCACAGTAAAAGCAAATGACAAATGTTAGTTGAATTTAATGAAATGTTAGTCGTCGTTTCCTCAAGTGAAATTTCACTTGTTTTTGACTGCAATTGCTGTCGCCTTTACATCCATAATATCCTTAGTGTAATTGAAATATCGTTTAAAAATTGGTTATTTATGCTTTGTTATAACTCCTTTTTCAATAACTAAAGATACCGCTTTTTCCTATCCTAATCTAACACATTGTACTGTTTGAGAATTTCCCGTGTTCAATCTGCAGATTACGGTGGCATATCAGAACGCCATGCCACTATTTATTTATGTTGCCATTAAATCTTACATCATTACAGTATATTTAATAAAATATTAGCAAAATTCTAATAGTAACGAGAAAGGATAAAAAAAAAATTCATTTTGTATGCTTTGATTCTTTTGCAGACTGTATTACAAGCATGTACTATTTCAAACTCATTATAAATTTATAGACACCACGTTGTGGTAACACGTTTCAGTTTACCAGTATATTGTGGAAAATTGCAAAAAAAATGTTAATACAAATAAAAACTAACTGAAATGACGTAAAACACGCGCTTTACGATTATTTTTTTTAAACTCTAACGTCTAACGGAAGGAAATGACGAGCCTTAAAGACAGTTATGTATTTATCTAAAAATATAGATGTTTAATATCCCAATGAAACATGAATTAATAATAACTTTGGATAACAAAACAAGTAAAAATAATGTTTAATAAAATGATGTTTGATATAAGTCATTCCATGTCAGACCGTACGATTTTTGCTAAAAATTGACTTTGATGTCTCTGATGTCTTTCAAAATTTTAGTACGTATTCTTCATTAGAAAATATTTTACACGTGTTTCCAGAAAAAAATTAAACATTTTTTTTTCAAAAAGTTATGTGCATTTGAAAATCGTCAAAATCGTGAAAAATCTTCCGACATGACAACTTTTAAACTAATGTTTTTCTAAAACTATTGAATGGATTTTTAAGTTTAATACCTTATTTTAAAGGTATTTGAACCTTCTTTTGAAAATTTTTTTTGTATTGTTCTTGAGCATTATTTGTTTTGCTATTTCTATGTGCCGTTAGAATTTTTTTGTATGTTTTACTTCAAAAAAGCAAAACTCCAATGGAAACAAATCTGAAAAAAAGAGTCCATTCGACTTCCATTCTGGAATTTTCAGGGAATATTAAGGTTATATTGAGCTTTAAGAAAATATTTTTTTCAGATTTTTCGACTTCTTCGAAGATGGTGGAAAACAGAAATTAAGTAAAAAAACCAAATTTTAAAAATAAAAAAAAAAAATTTAAAAAGCTGGTTCAAATATCTTTAAAATAAGTTATTAAACTTTAAAATCCATTCACTAGTTTTTAAAAAACATCAGTTTAAAAATTGTCATATCGGATGACTTTTCGCGATTTTGACGATTTGCAAATGCCCATAACCTTTTCAAAAAAAAATTTTAATTTTTTTCTGGAAACACCGGTAAAATATTTTTTAATGTTTAATACATCTGGAAAATTTAAAGTAAATCGGAAGAGGTGTTGTTAAACAGGTGTTCGGTCTGACATGGAATGACTCATATATAAAGTAAGTTAAGTGAACAAATGTTGTTGAATAAAATATTCTGTATACGATGCTCCGAAATTTAATAGCCCAGCGTTGAAAAGCATTACCATATAAGTCGTTATATAAAACAGTGTATAAACGGTAATGACAAGTTATTGCTTTACGGTTTACCACACTGATAGAAAAAAATTAGTAAAATTGTTTACTAATACTACTAAAAATTAGTTAAATACGAAAAACTGCTAAAATTAGCAGATTATTTGCTAAATATTAATAGGTTAAGAATATCAAAAATAAATCTGTTGAATCTACATCCATTTAGTTATATTTGCGCTAAATTTTAAGTGATTGAAAGTAACAAATTAATCTGCTAAAATAATCAAAAAAAAAAATCTAAATCTAGTAAACAAAAAAAAAAAAACATATAAAAATGTGAAATTTTCATTTCAAATTTTTTTAGTGTGAATAAATACTGTTCTTTGGATATCGCCAATCTAAAATTTTTTAGCAAAAATTTCCATTGATTTTAGCAAAATATACTGTTATTTTTATTCTACTAAAGTTAAGGTAAATATAGCAAACATTTTGTTGACGTTACAGTTTTTGTTTGCTGTTTTTAGTCTATAAATATTTAGTAAAAGTTTTCGCTAATTTTAGCATTTTTAAACTCATTATTATTCCAACTCTAGTAAGTACATATGTAACTACTTATTTTTGATTTTTTGTAAGCTGGAAAGTAATGTTTTATGTTTGTATCTATCAAGTATAGCATGTCGAGATAGCTCACAAGGGAGGTATCCCGACGCAAACGTTCAGGATATAGCTCTAGAACTTGAGTAGAAAAAATAGGGCACCCATATACCTTTTAGCTGCTCAATCCCATGTTTAAGGGTTAATACCTGGGGTCAAAAGTGACACCAATTTTCGTATTATTCATGTTTGTTCCAGAAATATGTATGCAAATTAAGTATCAAATGTGAGGTATTTTGCAGATCTATTCAATAGAGCCAAAAAATAAAAAAAAAACCTTCAAACAAAAAAGTTTCGAAAAAACTACCCCCTTAAAATTCAACCGGGCAGGCATTTTTTTGGCGAATATTTCTTAATTTTGTTCTTTCTACCACTTAATCTACCTCGTCAGAAGGTAGAGCGCTTGACTGACAACCCAGGTACGAGTTCTGTGCACATTGTATAAGGTGGCGCAAAAATAACCTTCCGATGTTTTTTTTTTATTATATATATTAAGAAAACCATTTTTTTTTTAATAAAAAACTATTTTTTACTATATTTTGTTTTTTTTTTTTTAATTTATTTTTAGACTAATTTTTTTGTCCATTCCACACTCAAAAAATTAGTTAGTAGAAGAGTTAGTAAAAAATCTTGTAAATCAAGTAAACTATTTTACATCAAATTTTTTGCTGAAAATGTGTTTTCAGCTAAAATTTTTATTATACTTATTCAGCAGTTAACTGTTTTGAATGAATGTTTTACTAATATTTCACTAATTTTTTAACAATTTATTTTGCTAAAAAAAAAATTGTGCTGAAAAGCACATTAGAAGTGTTGACGACAACCAGATTGAAAGATATACGTAGAATGAAGTAGATGTCGCGGCATGTCAAGATATAGTTAAGACGAGGAAAATAATATAAGAAAGTAAGACTCTTGTAAGATATAAAAAAAATCAACCATGAAAGATTTTTGTATCTGTTTTTCATACATAATAAAACAAAAGGACGCCAACACATTGTACATATAAATTTCGGATTAAAAAAACTTAAATTGTGTGTTGTCATCGGCTGGTCAAAGTATTTGTCTATTAATTGAATTAAAAACAAAATCAAATATTAAAATTGAATAAAGATTAAATGTGTATTTGTAAACTAAATGATTATAGTGACTATTAATGAAGTGTAGTCAAATTGCAAACAAATATACGTTCAGGTAGACAGACTTAAGCGAAATGGAAGGACAGTCATCTTACGTAATTTTGTATGTTTCTATTTTTTTATTGCAAAAAAGGGTTGTCTGTTCCATATTTTGTTATTTCGTTTTGTTTCGTTTCTAAAAAGGTGCCTTCTTTTAGATAACTATTGATGTAATTAGTTGAAAGATAATTTGTTTGGGTTATATATAATTATTTCTGTATATTTTCAGATATTAAATTAATTCGTATCGTCAATGTGGGGTTATGAACATTTTTATATTTTGCAACGTCTTGTAAACTATTTTAAAAGAATAACAAAAAAATGTTAAGATTTTCAGCAAATTAAATGACTAAAGTATAATTTTCTACAAATTTTTTGAGTTTTTTCAGTCTGCAAATATTCAGCAATAATTTTAATAACTTTTAGCATGGATTTTTTAATTTTGACTAAGTGTTAGCAAAACTTGTTGCTAAAAATCAGCTTGCTAATTTTCAGCAAAAGATTTTGCTGACATAAGAAATTTTTTTGCAAGCACAATTCTGACTATACTTTTTTTAAGTATAGTAGGCATATAGGTAACCATATATGTGTTTTGATTTCCCGTAAGATGTTTGGTAATGATATGTCATTATTTTACTCGGCATCCCCATATAAAAGTAATAATATTTGTAATGACAATTGTAAGTACTTGCCATTACCAAATACGTATATGGTAATGTTTTATATTTGGTAATGGCAAGTACTTACAATTGTCATTACAAATCTCAATACTTTTACATAGGAATGTCGCAAACAGTAATGATATCATTACAAAACACCTTACAAAAAGTCAAAAAATATGTGGTTAACTATATGTTAATCAGTATGGACAAAAATAATGAGTTTAAAAGTAAATTTTAGAAAAAAAAACTAAATTCAATAACAAACTAATTTTTTTTTATAGATTTTTTTTTTTAGTAAAATGTGCCCAACGGCATTCGAACCTGGGATTTCAGGTTGTCAGTCTAGTGCTCTAACATCACAGCTATATCGACTTGTTATAGTTTGTAGCTAAAAACATAAATTACTTGCTTTCAAAAAATTACATTATTTTCCAGCTTACAAAAAATCAAATATAAGTAGTTATATACATATGTACCTACTCACTATTTATGAGTCGAAAAATATATAAAACTAATGTTAAAAATAAGTACTTATTGGTAACACATTATTTTTTGTATTAAAAAAATGGGAAAATTAATTAGTTACTAGTAAGCCCTTATTATTCGTTTTAAGGTAATGTAGAATGAAAGTACTGGTAGAGAGAAAAGTAATGACATATAATTACAGTTTCTACACTGGGAATGAAATAAAAGTTGTCATAAAAACAATAATTTGATCAAAGCCATCAAGAGTGTCTGAAAATCGCATTAACTTTTTGTGGAACAGAATTATTTATATAATATTTTTGTACGTTTCATTGAAGTGTTACAAGTTTATTTATTATTCTTGTTAATACAAAACATTAAATAAACAATTTTCACAACTATTTTTTTTTTCTAAAACAAATTCCAAAACAAACTTTGTTTAAGTTTAAGACTGATTATTAAATAGCACCATAAAAATATTGTCAAAAAAGTCATAGTAAATTAGCAGAAAATTTTTAGTTTTGTTGATTTTTATATTCAAGGATATATGGGGAGACGTGTTAATTTCCGGGACATATAAAATAATAATTGTTACCCAAAAGGATATATAAAAGGTTGACGTATCCTTGCATTGAATTGAATAAAATTCGGCTCACAGATTGGCTGCTACATACCAAATATTTATATATACCTATTTCAATAAGTTTTAGGGCGTTTCATAAAAAAAAACCTTAAAATTAGGTTGCAGGATATATTGACAGTGGTGGTGTTATTGATTAGAAAAATCAGCACACTTATTTTTACTGACACGTTTATTACAAAGGGTGATTTTTTAGCATCTTTCTTTTTGGCAACACTGTTTTTGACAGCTCAGCTGTTTTCGTGTAACATGTTACTGTTAAGCATGTTCAGTTTGGTCTATAATTTAACCATTAACCGACTTAGAAACGAACAACGCTTGCAGATTATTGAATATTATTATCAAAATTCATGCTCGGTTAAGAAAGTGCATCGTGCACTTCTTCCAATATATGGTCAGTTTGGGCGACCTTCTGCGGCGGCTATTCGGAAATTTCGTAATACGAAAACCATTTTTTAAAATTTTATGTAATTTATTTACATACACTTATTCACGTATATAATGTGCAGTAAAATATTCAAATATTGCTAACTTACAAATACTGGAATTAAATTAAGCTAAATCCAAAAGGGAAAATATTATTTTTTTAAATTCATTTTGTAATCAGATTTACTTAATTTCATTTTTGCAGAATTGAAATTTTTCCTTTCACATTATAATAGTGAGTAAGTTTTAGATTTAGATAAAGATATAATTTTTGTTAAATTAATAAACAAACTATGAGATTTTTAACGAAATAAAATAAATAAGAAAATTATTATATTTATTTTTTGTTGTATTTGACACACAATGCAATATAAATTAAATCAGAAGAAAATGTCATGAACTTATCCGATATATCGCGAACCATTTAAAATTTATTGAGATTTTAGATTAGATTTTTTGTCAGTTTTTGAACTTTTAACCAGCTCATCATCTAATAAATCAATAATTTGTTGTAGTGTGTGTAAGGAAAACAAATTTACAATGTTTCTGACCAAATTAATATCTTAAAAAAAATTTTAAAACATTTAAGCCTTCTTCCAAAAAAAATGTATGTGTTCTATTAGTACATTTTTAAAAATTTGTGAAATCATTTTGGGGGGCCTGGGCCCCCTGGCTACGGCCCTGACTAAAAGTTACTAAATATGATAAAAGAAATATTAGTTTTTAGATTTATATTGAAAACTATGAAAAAATATATAGTGCGCAAAACTTATAACGGTTTTTTCTGCCGAAAATGCGAAAATTTGTTTGTAGCTTTTCATTCCATAACGTTATGATCAACAAAAAATTTAAACACTTTTTCGTAAGCATTCTTTGATTTTTTTTATAGAATCAATTAAAGGATATCTTTTATAGAGGTATAGAACTTGAAATGGAATAAAACAAAGATGAATTTTTTTAAATTGACATGAAATTTAGTTTATTCGAAAAATAATCTTCTGACATTATAATTTAAATATGACTTCTGGCATATAACCGCCACGGCTGGCTCGGACGTAGTCTAATCGATGACTTTTTCCAACATTTGTGGCCTTATATTGGCAATAACGCGGCTAATGTTGTCGTCCAAGTAGTCAATTGTTCATAATATGCAGTTAACAAACGTTTCCTTCAATAAATCAGTTGTGGCACGAGCTGTGGGACATGTTGCGCCGATTTGTTTAAACCGCAGCTCCTGCACATCATGGTTGTTCAATTGATGAACGAACAAGTCAGTAATCATGGCTCTAAAGCGGTCACCATTGACTGTAACGTTCTAACCAGCATCGTTTTTAAAGAAGTACGTACCAATGATTCCACCAGCTCATAAAGCACACCAAACAGTCTGTTTTACTGGATGTAAAGGTGTCTCAACATACACTTGAGTATTATCATTACTCCAAATACGGCAGTTTTATTCCATAGTTAATCGAATTAATTGCTCTGATGAACGATTATGTTGACCGTAAAATGGACGTAGTGCGCGATACGTATTTCGAACAGAACCATGATTTTCAAAATAAATTTGCACAATTTCGTAGCGTTGTTTAGGCGTCAGTCTATTCATGTTAAAATGGCAAACCAAACTAAACATAAATCACTTGTCAGCTGACAAAATGGCCGCCAGTTAAAAAAGTGTTGCGAACTTAAAGTTTTATACCTGAATATAATACACCCTTTAATCTTGTTATTATATGGTGAATAAAATTCTTACTGTTTGCAAAAATTCGATTTGAAAAATTCTTTAACTTGCTTGTAATCTACTACACACTTTATGTTTGGTTTTTTTTGGCAGATTAGCTATAAACGAAAATAGAGATAGCAGAAATGAAATTTGATGACAGTTTTGACATATTCATGAAATAACACGAAATAACACGGAATGTCCACTTTAGCGAACAGGCCACAGAAGCGAACATTCTCTTACTTTCTATTATATACACAGTAGGGCTATAACCAAATTTTGACCATAGAACACGCGAAGGCGAATGTTGTGTTATTTACGAAAAAAAAAAATCGGATCATTTTAGAATAAAAACCTCACCCACAAAAACGATTTTTTTAAATCTTCCGAAAAGAAAAATTAAAAAAATGTTTAACAGTAAAACAGGGGATCCTTTTTAAATGCAGATAACCGCAAATTTTAAATACAGATTTGAGCCAGCTTGATATATTGAAAAAAAAAAATAAACGTTTTTTGGATAAATAAATACAAAATCTAAAGTCCAAACTTTACCACGTTTTGCGGGTGAACTTTTTTGACAACCGCGAAAAAGTAATACCAATATTTTAAATATTTTTCAATATCCTATACGATCATTTTGATATTTTCAAAAAATATAAAACAGTTATAGCCCTAATTTACAGATATATTCTTTTGAGTGTATGGTACAAGATAACAAACTTTTTTTTTTGTTGTTTCAAAACAAACTTTATATCGTAAAAGTTGGATTGTACTTTGCAGTTGGATTGTACTGTAAAGAGGTATAAAGCACCAAGGGTGCATTTTAAAAGAAGGTGCAAATTTACACAACAAAAAACAATAAGCAACCCTTAAAGAAAGAAATCAAATAAAAAAGCAACACTCCCTGAAGAACTGTCAATTACTTAATTAGATATAATTACCAAATAAATAAAAAAAAGGATCTGTCTTATAACAGTTCAAGTAACCACTTGCAAGCTATTAATTATCTAACTATTCAAGTATTTCTTTTCGTTTCTAGATTCAAAAAATAATATACAATATACACACCCACACTCTCCCATATATCGTAACCCCTCCATAAGCTTTTAGTTTTACAATAACTAAAAGTTCAATGTCCTTTAACTCTTTATTGACACAGTGTTCATTTTTCGTCCCAGTACTTTGAAACGGCTATGTTTTTTTTTTCTTAACGGTTAAAGATAATTAAGTGATTTAAAAGTCTTAAAATAATTAAACATCTTGACTACATTCGTAAATAAAAAAAATGTTAAAAATTTTTATTCAGAGTTGACAAATAATTATTTGAAAAAATCAATATTAGTCCTTTTTCAATAGGACCTTTTTTTATTTAAAAATATATAAAAGACAAATCTTTGATTTTTTTGTGATTGTTAATGAGAAATTATGAAAATCTATGTCGTTGCTTAAAATTAGTTCATCGATTGCATGTATTTTTTGAAAATCCGAGCGATCGTACCATTCCAAATTTTGTTTTATAATATTCCAAAATTTATTTCGTTTTCACTCAATACATAAATATTGGATGGTTTAATTTTTAAATACGAGGTCGTATCAATAAGTCCGTGACTTTTTGAACTTCCCTCGTAGTTATATGAAATGCAACACTGCTTCCATCAAGTACCACCTGTTAATAGACTACTGTCAAATCTTGAACAAGTTCCGTCATTTACTTTGCGTTTAACAGCTGTTCAAAGCATACAACATCGTGGATTTTTTAAAAAATGGAAAAAAGGGAATTTCGAGTGCTCATTAAACATTATTTTTTGCAAAAAAAAAAAAAAACGTCAATCAAGCCAAGGAAAAGCTTGATAAATACTATAGGGACTCTGCATCATCGAATTTCATTTTAAAAAAGTGGTTTACTGACTCTCGTTGTGGTCGCACAAGTATAAATGACGCTGAATGTTTTGGACGGCCAATTGAGGAAAATACACCCGAAAATGTCGAAAAAATCCACGATATGGTGTTTGCCGATCGAAGAGTAAAAGTGCGTGAGATTGTTGATGCCATAGGCATTTCATATGGCAGTGTGGTTTCGATTTTAAATGATCAGTTGCGTTTAAGAAAGCTGTCTGCAAGATGGGGGCCGCGTTTGCTCTCAATTGACCATAAACGTAATCGTGTGACAACTTCAACAGATTGTTTGGAGTTGTTTCACTGTGGATGAAAAATTGATCCATTACAACACTCCGGAGACAAAGCAGCAGTCTAAACAATGGGTTTCTCCGGGTGAACCGGCTCCGAAGAAGGCCAAGGTAAGTTTGTTGGCCAATAAGGTGATGGCAACAGTTTTTTGGGATGCACGCATGATAATTCACATCAATTACCTTCAAAAGGGAAAAACAATTAACGGCGAATATTATGCCAACTTATTGGATCGATTTAACGAGGTTTTAAAAAAAAACGACCCCATATGGCCATGAAAAAAAATTCTTTTTCATCAAGATAATGCACGGGTGCACACGTGTGCAGTCTCAATGGCAAAATTCCATGAATTGGGCGACGAATTGATACCTCAGCCACCATATTCTCCGGATTTAGCCCCCAGTGACTTTTTCCTATTTCCAAACCTAAAGAAATGGCTCGGTGGAAAGAGATTAGTAAAACGATAAGTTATTGATCAAACAAATGCCTATTTTATGGACCTCGAAAAATCCTATTTTTTGGAAGAGATACAGAAACTTGTCAAAATGGCGGTAACTTTAAATAATTTTAAAATAGACAAGGATAGGCAAGGAGCTTTAAAACACAGGGTGGTAGCAGTTTCAACCGACTTTTTTGCCAACCGAATTTTTGTGGTTCCATGTACTATCACTACTATTAAATTTTAATACTCTTGTAACAACCGATATTTATTTACAAATTCTGGATTATGAATTGTACTATTCTAAAAATAGACTCACATGCGTTCCACGAAATATATTTTATTAATAAAAAATTCTTATGCTGCGAACTGGACTTGAACCGGCGACCTCCCGTTTGTCAGGCAATTACTAAAGCCAATTTAAATATGCTTCTTCAAATTTCAAACTTTTATTTTTTAGTTGCAAATTTAAATATTTATCTAAAGACAGATTTGTACAACAGAAATTATTTAAATTGATTATCGAAATATTTAATAAGAGTTACCAAAACTATAAAAAAAATTATATTATTTAAAACTTTTGTTATTAATAAAAAATTCTTATTCTGCGAACTGGGCACGAACCGGTGACCTTCTGCGTGTCAGGCAATTACTTTACCTCTAGCCTACACCCAATTTTAATTCGTTTTTTTTTTCAATTTTCTACATTGAATATTTTTTTTGTTTCAAATTTAAATATGTGTGTCTAAAAATAGATTTGTTGAAACAACAGAAAATCAGTTGCTAATTCCAAAATTTTATTGGAATTACCAGAACTTTATAAAAATTTTATATTTTAAATGTTTTACATTTAAATTTTAAAAAATTAAAACTAGAAGTTTATGTTTCGATCTTTTATCATAACTTATGATGTGAGCAAGATTATTCATTTGATTTTTGTTAAACAAAAAACCGTGCACTGTTTATTTATTAATTAAAACTTTTTTTAGGATTTATATCCTGTGGTTGCTAATATTTTCTCTAGAGAGCGCTTTAAGGCAAAAAAAAGGCACAAAAAAGGTGTTACAGAAATGTCCAGTGAATTTATGACGTGTCATTAATGAGTTAAAGCTCAAAGTGCTAACACAGAAATGCAGTTTTTGTTAGAAGTTTTATTTTTTTCCCCTTCTAACTATCTACCAACACGCAACAAATGCATAAAACTTATACAAACTTTGGAACTAATTTAGTAGTTTACATTTACGTATAATAAACTACAAGGATATTTTTTTTTTGTTTTGCCAAGGAAACTTGTTTCCTCAAGTTCAAGGGATGAGTTTTGTTTAGAGTTTAAAAGGTAACAATTTTACAAGTTTGTTATAATTTTTATTAAAAATAAAAATTATGTTTTTTCGACCTTTAATTGTGCAATGAAAATGAAAATTATTCAAGTTCGAGGCCATATACTCTATATTTCTTCATTAGGATATTGTCCTAACAAATAATCTATAGAGTTTTTGTTTTCAAATTTATTATTTGACCCTTTCAGGAATGTGTTGATAGATCTATTTCGGGAATTTTCTAGGTTCCCATCATCAGAACACGTTTTGAAAGCGGTAACAATCCCATGCCAAACCTCAAGCATTCATATGAACTAGTTTACTCACTACATGAGAACTAATATACATATGAGTTTGAAATTAAAGATTATAACCATTGATCAAAAAATAAATTGAAAACTTGTTTGATGTGCAAGATCCACCTCTGGTGGATATTCAATACACGTTTTTTTTGTTTCTCTCTCATTTTTTATATTTTGTTAAGTTAGTTAACAAAACAGGGAAAGTAAACTAGGCGGTACTCTGCCTTTTTTCACAAGTTTGTTATAATTTTTATTAAAAATAAAAATTATGTTTTTTCGACCTTTAATTGTGCAATGAAAATGAAAATTATTCAAGTTCGAGGCCATATACTCTATATTTCTTCATTAGGATATTGTCCTAACAAATAATCTATAGAGTTTTTGTTTTCAAATTTATTATTTGACCCTTTCAGGAATGTGTTGATAGATCTATTTCGGGAATTTTCTAGGTTCCCATCATCAGAACACGTTTTGAAAGCGGTAACAATCCCATGCCAAACCTCAAGCATTCATATGAACTAGTTTACTCACTACATGAGAACTAATATACATATGAGTTTGAAATTAAAGATTATAACCATTGATCAAAAAATAAATTGAAAACTTGTTTGATGTGCAAGATCCACCTCTGGTGGATATTCAATACACGTTTTTTTTTGTTTCTCTCTCATTTTTTATATTTTGTTAAGTTAGTTAACAAAACAGGGAAAGTAAACTAGGCGGTACTCTGCCTTTTTTCACAAGTTTGTTATAATTTTTATTAAAAATAAAAATTATGTTTTTTCGACCTTTAATTGTGCAATGAAAATGAAAATTATTCAAGTTCGAGGCCATATACTCTATATTTCTTCATTAGGATATTGTCCTAACAAATAATCTATAGAGTTTTTGTTTTCAAATTTATTATTTGACCCTTTCAGGAATGTGTTGATAGATCTATTTCGGGAATTTTCTAGGTTCCCATCATCAGAACACGTTTTGAAAGCGGTAACAATCCCATGCCAAACCTCAAGCATTCATATGAACTAGTTTACTCACTACATGAGAACTAATATACATATGAGTTTGAAATTAAAGATTATAACCATTGATCAAAAAATAAATTGAAAACTTGTTTGATGTGCAAGATCCACCTCTGGTGGATATTCAATACACGTTTTTTTTGTTTCTCTCTCATTTTTTATATTTTGTTAAGTTAGTTAACAAAACAGGGAAAGTAAACTAGGCGGTACTCTGCCTTTTTTCACAAGTTTGTTATAATTTTTATTAAAAATAAAAATTATGTTTTTTCGACCTTTAATTGTGCAATGAAAATGAAAATTATTCAAGTTCGAGGCCATATACTCTATATTTCTTCATTAGGATATTGTCCTAACAATAATCTATAGAGTTTTTGTTTTCAAATTTATTATTTGACCCTTTCAGGAATGTGTTGATAGATCTATTTCGGGAATTTTCTAGGTTCCCATCATCAGAACACGTTTTGAAAGCGGTAACAATCCCATGCCAAACCTCAAGCATTCATATGAACTAGTTTACTCACTACATGAGAACTAATATACATATGAGTTTGAAATTAAAGATTATAACCATTGATCAAAAAATAAATTGAAAACTTGTTTGATGTGCAAGATCCACCTCTGGTGGATATTCAATACACGTTTTTTTTGTTTCTCTCTCATTTTTTATATTTTGTTAAGTTAGTTAACAAAACAGGGAAAGTAAACTAGGCGGTACTCTGCCTTTTTTCACAAGTTTGTTATAATTTTTATTAAAAATAAAAATTATGTTTTTTCGACCTTTAATTGTGCAATGAAAATGAAAATTATTCAAGTTCGAGGCCATATACTCTATATTTCTTCATTAGGATATTGTCCTAACAAATAATCTATAGAGTTTTTGTTTTCAAATTTATTATTTGACCCTTTCAGGAATGTGTTGATAGATCTATTTCGGGAATTTTCTAGGTTCCCATCATCAGAACACGTTTTGAAAGCGGTAACAATCCCATGCCAAACCTCAAGCATTCATATGAACTAGTTTACTCACTACATGAGAACTAATATACATATGAGTTTGAAATTAAAGATTATAACCATTGATCAAAAAATAAATTGAAAACTTGTTTGATGTGCAAGATCCACCTCTGGTGGATATTCAATACACGTTTTTTTTGTTTCTCTCTCATTTTTTATATTTTGTTAAGTTAGTTAACAAAACAGGGAAAGTAAACTAGGCGGTACTCTGCCTTTTTTCACAAGTTTGTTATAATTTTTATTAAAAATAAAAATTATGTTTTTTCGACCTTTAATTGTGCAATGAAAATGAAAATTATTCAAGTTCGAGGCCATATACTCTATATTTCTTCATTAGGATATTGTCCTAACAAATAATCTATAGAGTTTTTGTTTTCAAATTTATTATTTGACCCTTTCAGGAATGTGTTGATAGATCTATTTCGGGAATTTTCTAGGTTCCCATCATCAGAACACGTTTTGAAAGCGGTAACAATCCCATGCCAAACCTCAAGCATTCATATGAACTAGTTTACTCACTACATGAGAACTAATATACATATGAGTTTGAAATTAAAGATTATAACCATTGATCAAAAAATAAATTGAAAACTTGTTTGATGTGCAACAAAAACTCTATAGATTATTTGTTAGGACAATATCCTAATGAAGAAATATAGAGTATATGGCCTCGAACTTGAATAATTTTCATTTTCATTGCACAATTAAAGGTCGAAAAAACATAATTTTATTTTAATAAAAATTATAACAAACTTGTGAAAAAAGGCAGAGTACCGCCTAGTTTACTTTCCCTGTTTTGTTAACTAACTTAACAAAATATAAAAAATGAGAGAGAAACAAAAAAAACGTGTATTGAATATCCACCAGAGGTGGATCTTGCACATCAAACAAGTTTTCAATTTATTTTTTGATCAATGGTTATAATCTTTAATTTCAAACTCATATGTATATTAGTTCTCATGTAGTGAGGTAAACTAGTTCATATGAATGCTTGAGGTTTGGCATGGGATTGTTACCGCTTTCAAAACGTGTTCTGATGATGGGAACCTAGAAAATTCCCGAAATAGATCTATCAACACATTCCTGAAAGGGTCAAATAATAAATTTGAAAACAAAAACTCTATAGATTATTGTTAGGACAATATCCTAATGAAGAAATATAGAGTATATGGCCTCGAACTTGAATAATTTTCATTTTCATTGCACAATTAAAGGTCGAAAAAACATAATTTTTATTTTTAATAAAAATTATAACAAACTTGTGAAAAAAGGCAGAGTACCGCCTAGTTTACTTTCCCTGTTTTGTTAACTAACTTAACAAAATATAAAAAATGAGAGAGAAACAAAAAAAACGTGTATTGAATATCCACCAGAGGTGGATCTTGCACATCAAACAAGTTTTTCAATTTATTTTTTGATCAATGGTTATAATCTTTAATTTCAAACTCATATGTATATTAGTTCTCATGTAGTGAGTAAACTAGTTCATATGAATGCTTGAGGTTTGGCATGGGATTGTTACCGCTTTCAAAACGTGTTCTGATGATGGGAACCTAGAAAATTCCCGAAATAGATCTATCAACACATTCCTGAAAGGGTCAAATAATAAATTTGAAAACAAAAACTCTATAGATTATTTGTTAGGACAATATCCTAATGAAGAAATATAGAGTATATGGCCTCGAACTTGAATAATTTTCATTTTCATTGCACAATTAAAGGTCGAAAAAACATAATTTTTATTTTTAATAAAAATTATAACAAACTTGTGAAAAAAGGCAGAGTACCGCCTAGTTTACTTTCCCTGTTTTGTTAACTAACTTAACAAAATATAAAAAAATGAGAGAGAAACAAAAAAAACGTGTATTGAATATCCACCAGAGGTGGATCTTGCACATCAAACAAGTTTTCAATTTATTTTTTGATCAATGGTTATAATCTTTAATTTCAAACTCATATGTATATTAGTTCTCATGTAGTGAGTAAACTAGTTCATATGAATGCTTGAGGTTTGGCATGGGATTGTTACCGCTTTCAAAACGTGTTCTGATGATGGGAACCTAGAAAATTCCCGAAATAGATCTATCAACACATTCCTGAAAGGGTCAAATAATAAATTTGAAAACAAAAACTCTATAGATTATTTGTTAGGACAATATCCTAATGAAGAAATATAGAGTATATGGCCTCGAACTTGAATAATTTTCATTTTCATTGCACAATTAAAGGTCGAAAAAACATAATTTTTATTTTTAATAAAAATTATAACAAACTTGTGAAAAAAGGCAGAGTACCGCCTAGTTTACTTTCCCTGTTTTGTTAACTAACTTAACAAAATATAAAAAATGAGAGAGAAACAAAAAAAAACGTGTATTGAATATCCACCAGAGGTGGATCTTGCACATCAAACAAGTTTTCAATTTATTTTTTGATCAATGGTTATAATCTTTAATTTCAAACTCATATGTATATTAGTTCTCATGTAGTGAGTAAACTAGTTCATATGAATGCTTGAGGTTTGGCATGGGATTGTTACCGCTTTCAAAACGTGTTCTGATGATGGGAACCTAGAAAATTCCCGAAATAGATCTATCAACACATTCCTGAAAGGGTCAAATAATAAATTTGAAAACAAAAACTCTATAGATTATTTGTTAGGACAATATCCTAATGAAGAAATATAGAGTATATGGCCTCGAACTTGAATAATTTTCATTTTCAGGTAACAATTTTATTTTAATAAAGGGGTTTGTTCATTTGATTAATGTGGGTTGTTGTTTGGTTAATAGTTGGGTTTCAAATAATAAATTATTAACATAATTGTCAAATATAATTATTTAGATTTTGTTAAGCGGCGAAGTGGAGTGTAAAGTTTTTCAATTGAGATTGGTTTTTGTGCTCGTTTTGCATTAAAAGGGGAACTAACGGGTTCTGGCTAATTAAATAATATATGCATGTGTATGTGTTGATGGTTAATAAAAGTCTATCAAGAAGGGTATGGTAAGAGTTAAGGTGAGGTAAGGAAATGTAAAAGCAAAAATTATGTCCACAACATTAACATTAAAGTTGCCCTAGTAACCACCTGTGGCAATATAATATTTATGTTAAATAAATGCAAAATGCATTAAAATGTATTCACCCTCAATTGATGTTAAAATACAGGAAATGCATACAACAGAATTTTAGATAAAAATTAAACAAATCTCCAAAATTTAATAAACGCTAATATTTTAAGAAAATCGCCAAAAATGGGAAAAATCGCTAAATTAAGAAAACATTGAAAAAATACCCATAACGGAAAAAATCGCTAAAATTTAAAAAAATCGCCAAGAATTAAAAAAAAACGCTATAATTGAAAAAAAAATCTCCAAAAATAAGAAAAATAGCCAAAAATTAAAAAAATGAAAAATTAGCCAAAAATGAAAACATTAAAAATAAAACGCTCAAATTAAAAAAAAGTCGGCAAAAAAGGAAAAAAAAAACGCTCAAATTGGAGGAAAGCTAAAATTGAAAAAACGAAAAATATTGACCAGAAATTGAAAATACTTAGTTGTCCGTGTATATTTTTCTTTATTAATTTTCGAAACACAGAAGATGTTCCAAATAAATGCTCTTTTTGCTTTGAGATGCTTCGTTTTCGAGAAAAACGCGATCCAAGAACCTAGCCAACCAGGACCGGTATTGTGTTAATGGGGCTGAGTTCTGAACGCCGGTGCAAACATTTTTCCCTTAGCTATTTTATTTTTTAAATTATGAACGGTTTTTATTTAGGCGATTTTTAAAAGGTACATATTTCGAAAACTAAAGGAGCTAGATTAAAAAAGGTTGCACAATTGTTACACTCAGGGAACTTGTGCTTTAAAAATACGTAGTTGTTTTTGTTGTAATATAGTTTCTTTATTTTTAATGTAAATATCAGTCATTTGTAGAACAAATTAAATTTGTTACTAACCTTGTAGTTCATTTAAAAAAACAAACCACATCAAATGACTGTTTTATGACTTTACATTAATTTTTTCAGTTGTTTTTTGTTATTTGAAAAAATAAAAAAATTAAATAAATGTTGTTTATTTTTTACTAACATATGGTTCAGTTTTACTACAATTGTGGTTCATTTTTTGAACATTAAAAAATAAATGACAATGTTAGTTGAATTTACTGAAATGTAAGTCGTCCTTTCTTTAAGCGAATTTCATAGTTGTAATAACGATCTTAAATTTCAACTTTATTGGCAGGATTCGCAGAGAAAAAACAGTATTTATTTGAAACATCGCCTATGTTTTAAAAACTAAATAAAAATGTACACGGACAACTTTTTTCAATTTGAGCGATTTTTTATTCCATTATGGTGATTTTTTTAAAATTTAGCAATTTTTTAATTTTCACTTTTAGCAATTATACTCATTCTTGGCGATTTTTCAATTTTGAAAATTTTAGTAATTTTTTTAATTTTTGAGATTATTTTCAATTTTGGGGATTTTTTTTTTAGCGATATTTTTAAATTTTAGCAATTTTTTTCAATTCTGGCAACGTTTAAATTCCCCACGTTTGAATTCGAAACGATTAAATTCAATGATTGATAAAATCGAATGAGCTAAATTATTGAATTCCCTTCCCATAAATTCCAAAGAATGAATTCTCTGCGATTGATAAAGAAAAAAATCATTCGATTTAAAAAAATCCGATTTGATTTTTAACGAATTCAATCAAAATAGAATTCAATCTTCGAAGCTCCGAACATGTGAAACCACTTATAAAGAAATATTTATTGTTAAATTTATTATTATACAACACATTAAAAAAACTCTTTCTAAAAATAATTTTTTGGTTTTATTTAAAATATTTTTTTGGATGTTTGTCCTTCTTACCGCAAGGTAAAGATACGCATTTTGTGGGGGTTTTACACATAAAAAATGTATTTTTAGGCATTTTATTCGTATATTTACACATAAAGCATGTTTTTGACGTAAAAATTCAGTAAAATTATTAATTTTTTTCTAAATTTAGTTACATTTTACGCACTTGCATAGTAAATTTACACACTTTGTTGAACAACTAACACGTAATGTGTGTATTTTTTTCATTTACTTACATAGAGTAAATTTACCCAACTTATAGTAGCAGTACTATAAGTTGGGTAAATTTCAACCGAAATTTATTAGAGTATATAAAGCGTTTTATAGTTTAGATGGTTCTGCCCTAAAGCTTATTTTTAAAATGCCCCTATTAAATAATAATAATTCTAAATTTGTAAATTTTTAACTTCTTTTCAAAAAATTAAAAATGTTTTTCCCTGTTTAATGTTTTCCCTGTTTAGTAAAAACTGTAAGTTTGACACATGTAAATCCGACGTACTTTTTGCTATTGAGGGCCAGTTGCCTTTACAAGCCTTAGATAAATTTCTCAACATATTCCAAAATTCAAAAAATTTTAAATTGTAGCCAAAGAAAACAAAGTTTTCTAAAAGAAAATTGCTTAAAAATATTCCTCAATTATTTCCAAGGCCAGAGAAAACTCTCATTTACGAAACGAAAACCAAAGTTCTAGAAAAACAAAGTTCTCAAGAAACATGATACTGTTGTGGAGTAAGACACTTTGAAGTGTTAATGAAAAGCATTCATTTAAACAAAATGTAAAAAAAGTAAAACATTACACATGATTTTTTCCATTTTCTTTCATATTCACATGCTGTTTTGCCAAACCCGAACAACTATTGCCTTCACTACTAATTAAATTATAATAGTGCATATGAACAATTGCATTTGAAAAAAAAAAAAAAATTACTGAAAAAAAAAATAAATAAAAATTAAACACCAAGAACCACAAATTGTGAATTTTAGTATGGGGATGCTAATCCATACATACGAACACATACAATATGTTAGTGACCTAAATGTTGGACAATGTTAATTGTCAATGGGTTTTAAAAATACAATAAAAAAAACTAAAACTACTGGCAATGACAAATAATTGATAGTACTAAAATAAATTACAAAAAATAACAACATTTAGTTTGAATATAAACAAATCATAAACTTTATTAAATGGAGACGCACTCAATATAATGGAAATGAGCTAGATGTGTTTCTGTTGATCCAGAAAGTTCCACTGTGTAACTCGGATAAGTATTTGAGAAAATATTCGATGAATATTGCCCATATTTAACATTCTAACATTTGTGTGTTAAAACTACATGCCGTATGATGAATTTTATTATATGTTTTGTTTAATTCATCATACACCTTGAAGTTTTAGCATACAAATGTTATAATATTTAAGATGGCAAATATTAAAAGAATTCTTTCTCCAGACCGAATCCGAGTTACAAGGAGAAACTTTCTGGATCGATAGAAAAACATCAACCGTTTTTTAGTAAATAAAAAACATAAAAAAAAAATTTTGTCTAAATTTTTTAAAATATTTTTTATATATTTTAAAGTCGCTATAAAAAAATTTATTATTATGATTTTTAGAGATGTCACAAATAGTGTATTCACTTTACCGAATGCCGTATTGTTCTTTCATAAATTTTTATATACATTTCATATAAAAGTCTACTCTAGTTTAGATATAGACAAAATCAAGTAGAATAATTAAACTTTTTGTAGGTTGAAAAATCACATCAAACCAATGCAAAACAGCCGTGTTGGATGTTTAAAGAAAAATATTATATGAAAGTTTTGATTTTTCTAAATTAAAAAAAAAAAAATACAGGGTTTTAAGCTATTTTATTTCAACCGAATAATTCTGTCGAATAGTGCTACTATTCGGTATTCGAATACCGAATATTCGTGACACCTCTAATTGGTTTATTTAAAAATTGATAATTTTCCAAATTCAATCAAATTATTATATATCATTCGTTCTATGATTGAAGACGAAAAAATTTGCCTTTTTTGAATCCATATTCAGTTTTTAAAATTTTCAAAAACTCGCAGGTTTTCACGGTTTTAATTAAAAACTAAAATAAAAAAATCGCAGAAGTGTATAAATTTGACGAGCTCTATATTCGAAAGTTGTTATCGGAACTCTCCGATTAAAAAAGTATACGATTTATATGGTTGCCCTTTATATATATTTAAAAAAATTATTTTTTATGAAAATGCAATTTTTAGATACATTTTCGAAATTGTTCTGCTGTTTCAAAATTTTTTAAACATAGATAAATCTAAAATTTAAAATTCTTTATATAAAATTAAATTTCTTTATTTTTTGGCCGGGTTTGTTATTTCTTTGATGTATTTTAGGGGCATGTCTCCTAAATTAACCGAAAAAATTCAAATTTACAAAATACTTTACTAACACAACATATTAATTTAAATAATTTGCAATTTTTTGTCCGTATCTGTTCATCATTCAAAAGATATGTAAATAAAATTTAATTTTGTAAGGGAATGTTCGCTAATATAGCCCTACATCTGGATTTTGGGCTATATAAAAAGAAAAAACTAAATGTAATATTCCAACTTCAAATACATCATCATATATGCCAACCATTTCGACATTTTTTTGCAATAAATACTTTTCTTGTGGCAATTAATATAAAAAAAGTTATAACAATTTTAAAAATAACTCAAAATTCACCATGTTTATCACTTTTCTAAACAATATAAATCGAACATAAAACTGTAGATTTTTCGAAGTTTTAAAAACTAAAAACTTCAATCTTTCTTTCTAACTTAAAACGTCACATTAGTGAACATGTTCACCATGTTTCTCACTTTTCTAAACAAAATAAATCGAATATAAAACCATAGATTTTTCGAAGTTTTAAAAACTAAAAACGTCAATCTTTCTGAATGCATAATTGAAATCTCAAGAGCCAAAAAAAATCGAAAAATTCCTTTAGTTGGCAGCTATTTGGTGAATTAGAATCTATTTAAGTATATGATAAGCAAAGTCCTCAAATAAAGCAAAATCATTATTGAGAAAAGTTAATATATACACCCACATAAAAATTTCATCCAACTGAATTTATTCGTTTACAACGACCTCATAAATACAGTTGTCACAACCGAATACGGTTGTCACAACCCCTAATTCGGTTACATCAAACGAATTTACGTGGTTGCAGCACACGAATAAATTTGGTTGCAGCACCCAAATCATTTCGGTTGCAAAAACAATAGGTGAACACTACCGAATTTATTATGCGAGTTTATTCTTGTGAATTGCCAAGGAGCAATACGTAAACAACCGCTCCCCTAATTGAAACGTTTTGAGATTCGCTATTGTAAAACTTTATTCAAGAAATGTAATTAGTGCCTGAATGATTAATATATTTTAATAATACATATGAGCTAATTCAAAAATATTCGAAACCTGAAACTGACCTTAGATACATTTTATTTCTCAAGGTTTTATAAATTTTCAAAATGAAAGTTTTTTCTTTCCCGGCTAAAAATAATTTTAATATAACCGTGTATAATTTTATATAATTATTTAGTATTATGTGTGGTTAATGTGACATCACATAAAATTGTATATTTTCATATTTAATTTAGTCAACATTAATAAAATTATACAACTTAGATTTAATAACATTGGGTTATTTTCCAAATCAAATTGTTTTATTAATGTTGGCGAAATTAATAAGATAATTTGATTGGGAAAAAAAAATTGTTGGTTTTAATTTTTTTATAACTTAAAAGTAGAACATTTGAAAATTGCAGAGTACGGCTGAACTGACTTATAGTCCTAGAAATAGTCAGAAAGTGTTATTGTTTATTTAATAAACACTAACAACACAGTGTATTATGACTAGAGATTCTAGCATGTACAGTGTACACTAGGCCGGGTCGATAAAAAAAGAATTAAAGACAATTTGAAGAAGATTTGAAAAAAAAAAATTTTTTTTGCCACGCCCCTTGACCCCGCGCATTTGGTTTTTTATTTCCTGTGGCTCCATTTATAGTCCGATCGTAAAGTGTGATATATCATTGTTTTTGGAATGACAACGGCTACATTTTCGGTTTGTGATGACGGTTAAAAAGAGTACTATGTGGAGGAGAAAGATAATAGAAAATAGAGAAACAAGTGAGATTACGAAAAAGAGAACATTATCATAGTGCAACTGCACAATAGCGCCACAAAAAGACCAAAGCTTATTGTTACCGATTGTTGGAATAAAACTCAAATTAATTTTTTTTAAACCTTCGTAACTTTTTTGTTACTGAATAAATATATATACTGTAAAAGACAAAATTTCATGGAATTTAAAAAACTTTTTTATCGTTTAGAAAAACTCGTGAATTAGGGTGGTAGAAATCGAGTTTCCAGAAGTCACTTCTAGAATTTGACGTCGGAGTCAAAAGTGATCACACGTTACGATCGGACTATAAATGAAGCCACAGGAAATAAATAACAAAATGCGCGGGGTCAAGGGGCGTGGCAAAAAAAAAAAAAATTTTTTTTCAAATCTTCTTCAAATTATCTTTAATTCTAGGGGTGGCCGGCACAACTTTTTTTTTTTGTATGGGGTGCGACCCACTCTAGTGTACACAAACAATGTTTAGTATTTAGTGTAAAATGTTTTATTTTTGATTTGAATTAGTTCAATTCTTCCAAATTTTGTTTTTTACTTCTCATCAAGTAAATAGAACAATACGGGTAAAGCGTTGGTCTTTTTTCTTCAAAATTTGGGTAAAAATTCTATCCCTTCTACATTGGTTCTCTGAAGATTTTCGGTGACGCGAAATGAAGGAACTGTCAGTAGATAAAGTCTGCATTAAATTAGCGGACGAAGACATTTTTTAATTAATAACTAAACATTGCACTGTTTTATGTTTAACAAAAAATAAAAGATCTTGAACTCAAATAATCTTGCTCACATCCTAACTTATGATAAAAGTTCGAAAAATAAACTTAATTTTTTAAAATTTAAAAGTAAAATATACAATTTTATGTGACATCAAATTAATCAAACATAATAAGATATAATTGTATAATATTATACAATATTTTATTAAAACCATTTTTACTAGGGTAGAGAAAAATTTTTAAAAAAATTTAATTTTATCATTTGCTGTCAAAAGATGTGAATTTAAACGAAATAGAAATTGTGTGATTAGAGAAACTTTTGATTTTTAATTTCTAAATTTTTTTGGCTGTCAAAAAATGATTTTACTTAAAATACAAGACAAATAGTTCCAGATAACAGTACACTCAAAAAAAAAAGTTTGTAAAGTCAGCAAAAAAATTTTGCTGAGTCAGCAAAATTTTAGTCAGGAGGGTGCTAGCAAAAAAATTTCTAATATCAGCAAAATCTTTTGCTGAAAATCAGCGAGCTGATTTTTAGCAACAAAATTAGTAGATTCAGCAAAAGTTTTGCTAACACTTAGTAGATTAGAAATAAAAAAGCCTTGGTAAAAATTAATAAATTTTTTGCTGAATTTTAGTAGACTGAAAAAAACGCAAAAAAATTTGTAAAAAAATTGTAATTTAGTTAATATATTTGCTGAAAATCATAAAGCATATTTTTGTGATTCTGCTAAAAAAAATTTCCAATAATTACGAAATATAAAAATATTCATTTTCCCACATTGACGACATGAATTAATTTAATATCTGAAAATATAAAGAAATAAATATATATAACATAACAAAAATTTTCTTTCAACTACTTACATCAATGGTAGTCTAAATGATGCTTTCTTTTAAAGAACGCAACTGCCGAAGATAATTATAGAAACGAAACGAAAAAATAAACAAAAACCAACGACACAAAAAAAAAACAACCCTTTTTTTTGCAATAAGAAAAAGGAACCATACAAATCTACCTAAGATGTGTGTCTTTGTCTTTCGCTTTACTCTGTCTACATGTCTGTATATGTTTGTTTGCAATTTGACCACACTAGATTATTAATCTATTAATATTTATTATAGAAATACATATTAAATTTAAATATTTTCTTTTGTCTTTTATTTTATTAATAGACAATTATTTTCACAAGCCGGTGACAACGCAAAATTTAAGTTGTTTTAATCCTCAATTTTGTTTTATGTATGAAAAAGAGATACAAAAGTCTTCCATGGTTGATTTTTTTATATGTCTTATTAGAGTTGTACTTTTAGTATCATTTTCCTCTTCTCTACTACATCTTGACATGCCGCGACATCTGCTTCATTGTGCGTATGTCTTTCAATCTGGTTGTAGCAAAATTAATTAGTAAAACATTAGTATATTAGTAAAGCATTAGTATAAAACAGTTAAGTGCTGAATAAGTATAACAAAAATTTTAGCTGAAAACATGATTTTAGCAAAAAAATTTGCTAAAAAATAGTATACCTGATTTACAAGACGTTTTACTAACTTTTGTACTAACTTATTTTTTTGAGTTAAGGCGTTAATGGGCTGATGATTAAAAGATGAAGATAGAATTTTTTCATTTGCTGCCAAATGAAGTGAATTTAAATGAAATATAAATTGTGTGATTAGAAGAACTTTTGATTTTAAATTTCTAAATTTAGTTGGCTGTCAAAACATGATTTCACTTAAATTACAAGACAAATAGTTCCAGATAAAATCGAAAAAAATCGAGGCGTTCTCATATGGGGACAGTAGGCATTAATGGGCTAATTATTAAAAAATGGACCTAGATTGAACGATTCTGAATGTAATAAAAATCATGGATTTTTGTTACATATTTTGATGATTTACGATTACTTTTTTTTTTTTGTTTTACATTTTCTTAATAAAAATTGAAAATGGTGTTGCTAATATATAAACTTTTGCTGTAAACTGTACTCAAATGATTAAGTTAACAACTCAAAATTATGGTCATTCATATTCGAACGACAACATATAAACAAAATATTTATTTAAGTTTATTATTAAGTTGGACAATCGGTTTGTTTTTGATTATTTTTGCCATCATAAATCATGTTTTGCTGCCACACCAAACAACAACCAACAAAATTATATCTGCCACATAAATACAAACATAAACAATGAAACATTATAAAACATCAATGTCTTTGCTAGGCAAATGACTTGATTTATCAATTATTAAAAGGAAAAAAACAACACAATAACAATAACAAAACCACAACATATACAATTAACAAAAAACCCAACCCTTAAACTTGGCTCAAATTATAACAAAGTATATGATTTTTGTATTCAACGTTGTTGTAGTAGTAGTAGTAGACTAAAAAGGACATAAGGATAAGGATTGTTGGAAAGCAAAAAAAATATCAAAAAAAATATAAAAAATAAGAACAGAAAAAGTTCAAACAAGGTACAAGTGTTTATTGTCACGGTTAAGGCAAATGTTGTGTGGACTAACTGTACTATAGTACAGAGTTTCTTAACTGAAAATCGAAGGCTCCACAGTGGGATTATTGCAATATTTTTGGAAATAGTTCGGCCATTTCTTACTTCAAATTTTTGGCCCGATTACAAAAAAATATGTGTACAGGCATAAGTGATGTAATATCGAGCTTATGTTTTGAAGTTGAACCACAGCCAGCAATATGGCCCCCCAAAGTATGGGTGTTTTGCATACGAAATTTGCAGTTTTCGTAAATTTTTGTTTTCTTATACGATTTTAATAAAATTGACATATTTATAATCTGCTAATACACTCAGGGAACTTCTGCTTTAAAAATATGTAGTAGTTTGGGTTGTACTACAGTTTCTTTATTTTTAATGTAAATATCAGTCATTTGTAAAACAAATTAAATTTTTACTAACCTTGTAGTTCATTTAAAAAAAAACAAACCATATAAAATGACTGTTTTATGATTTTACAATAATTTTTTAAATTGTTTTTTGCTATTTAAAAAAATATATGTTTGTTTATTTTTTACTAACATGTGGTTAATTTTTACTATAATTGTGGTTAATTTTTGAACATTAAAAAACAAATGACAATGTTAGCTGAATTTACTAAAATGTAAGTCGTCCTTTCTTTAAGTGAAATTTCATTTGTTTTTACCTATATTTGCAGTGGTCTTTACCTATATAGTATTCTAAGTGTAGAGACTAACAAAAACATGCTTACTTGTGTGGGTTATTTCTTATAGTTCCCGAGATATACACATTTAAATTTGTGAAATTCAAAATTTGGTCCGACTCATGTCCAGTTTTCTTCGAATAGCGGGACCAAATCAATTTGATTTTTTTGAAAATATTGCTTATTTATCTAAATAAACTCTCGATTAAATAATAGAACATTAATGCAATAAAATTTTTGCGAAGCACCAACAGTAACATAAAAAGAATGCATACGATTCTAAAACTAAAAGCGAGTTAATTTAAAAAAATTTGATTTATATTTAATTTTTCCCCCAACCACTTCTACAGAATGGCCCACTTATTATCTGGGCTCACAAATGTTTTAATAACTTTTTAAAAAAATTTGGCAAATAATAGTAAACATAATAGTAACATATATAAAAAACTGAGATATGTGCCGAAAGTGTGCAAATTTGAATATTTGTATTTTCTTTAATATTCATTTGATCATCATCAGACTTTTTGGTAAAAGTGCTTTTTGGGGAAAAAACTCGCAAAATTTTAATTTTGTTAATTTTTAATTTTAACCAATGTAGTTTTTATGTGGAACAAGATATTGCGTTAGTTAATTATTTTTTTATTTGGTCGAGAATTTATTTGGTTTTCAACGAAATTGTCTTGATTTGGTCCCTCAATTCTATTGGGCCCTCAATTTTGAAGTTTACATTTTCAAATGAAAATATCTCGGGCATTTTCAAATGAGAATATCTACACCACATTTTTGTGTTGGTTATTACTTGCAGATTACAAATATGATAATTTTATAAAAATCGAACAAGAAACAAAAAAAATGGCAGGACTATGTTATACAAAAAGCGTCCGTCTTTTAGCGGTTATATTGACGCCCCTGAAATGTCTGTGGTGGTTTAAAGTCCGAACTTATGTCACTTATACCTGTAGGTATCCCGACCCGATCTCGCAGTTATTAATGAATTTTGGATATGTTGTGAAGTAGTAAAAAAAGGGACACGTATTTTCTATAGCTGCCCAATCTCTCGTTTAAGGTGGGGTTAAAAATTAATTTGTTTTTGTATGAAAACTTGTCGTTAATTTACAAGATTTGTACACAGGCTTAAAGTACTCAAGAAAAATAAATTTTTGATACCCATATTGGTTATATACACTCAGGGAATTTCTGCTTTAAAAATATGTAGTTGTTTGGATTGTAATACAGTTTCTTTATTTTTAGGTAAATCTCAGTCATTTGTAGAATAAATTAAATTTTTTACTAACCTTGTAGTTCATTTAAAAAAACAAACCATATCAAATGGCTGTTTTATACTTTCACATTAAGTTTTTACTAGAGTTGTGTCGTTCATGAACGAACTAGTTCAATTGAACGACTCACTCAATTGAACGAAATGACTCGTTCACCAATATTCGATCTTGTCGTTCAATCGTTCATTTCGTTCTTTTTATTCACAGAACAATTGCATCTCTATTCAATTAAAATTGCTTGAAAGATCAATTATTTTTTTTATGAAATAGTAGTAATATTGTTTCAAATTAGGAAAAGCAATTATAGTCATACAAATAAAATGTTTTTTACACAAAATTAATCAATTTTTGTTACAAAAGTTGCAATTTTATAACACTTTTTGTCTATGTACAGTAAGATTTGTGAAAAAAACTCGTAAAACATGAATAGTGCGTAATAATTGTCAAACGAACGACACAGTTCACAACACGCAGATCAGTCACAAGTCAAAGGAAAAAAGAACGATTGAACGATTTGAACGGAATAGTTCGCTGACTCGAATTGAACGATACTGACCGAGTCACCAAAATGAACGTTTAATCCCAACTCTAGTTTTTACAGTTGTTTTTTGTTATTTAAAAAAAATAAAAAAATAATGTTTGTTTATTTTTTACTAACATATGTGGTTTATTTTTACTACAATTGTGGTTCATTTTTTGACCAATAAAAAACGAATGACAATATTAGTTAAATTTGCTGAAATGTAAGTCGTCATTTCTTTAAGTGAAATTCCATTTGTTTTTAACTACATTTGCAGTGGGTTTAACTAATACATAGTAATTTAAGTGTAGGGGACCCAGAGCTCTTCGGGAAAAGTTGCATAAAAACCGAACGGTTTCAAATATCGAAAATTAAATAATCATTAATATGCATTACTGAATACAACTAAAATTCCTTGATACAACTCCAGATATAATGTTACTCAAACTTTACGCATAATTTGTGCACCAGTGAACGTGTCTTCAAAAAGTATTTCATTTGATACCGAATTTGTCTATAGTTACTCTTAATAGAAATAAATAAAAATGTAAAATGGGGTAATTTTTTACTCCAATTAGTAACACCTAAACATCAGATTGGGAAGCTAAAAAAAAAAAAGCGTGTCCCTTAAATTTTTATTCTCTACAACATATCCAAAGTTCATAAAGATCTGCCGGTTCGGTTCGGGATACCTCTCCTGGCCGATTTATTTTTAAACATTTTTTGATATATCCCACAGTGGGCTCCTGGATGCTTTTGAAAATTACTCACAATAAGCTTTGAGCAGTATCTGCAAATTTTATTTTAAAATTTTAGTGGAATTTTGAATTCAATTAGCTCCAATATCAATGCAATATTTTAGCCTGCTCTTTTTCGAAAATGACATTTAAAAGGCTACATTTGTCGCTTGTTACTAAGAAACTCTGACTTTGTATATACATATGTACCTAAGTAGTAAAGTACTTTAACAACTGCTAAGGTAAAATATGACTAAAGGCACAACATAAAAACAACAACATGCCAAAGTAAAAGCTTAAGTTAAAATAAAAAAAAAAAAAAACAAATGCAGTTGAACTTGAATACAACACCACTACAATAACTGTAGGAGGGAAAACAAATTCTTTATTTGGAGTGGGATCTATTGTGGACAGGGAAAACATGCAATTTTGTTGTTACATTAATTTCTTTTTTTTTTTGGAAAAAAAGCAAAATATTCAAAATAAACAAAAAACTTCCTGTGATATTTCCACACCCTTCAAAAAATAAAAAAGTTACTAATGGTCGTCTATGTAGTATGGCCCTTATATTAGTAGTTCTTTAAGATGTGAGAGTTATTACATGTCAGTTATTAGTGTAGTTAACGGTAGTAGTTATTTTACTTTGAGAAATTAAGAGGCGTTTATGAATAGCTTTGTAAAGTCTTTTACAAAGCAATTAAAAACAAGTTAGAAAATCATGGTCGAACATGTAAAGGGGATTTTTTAAGAGCTTTCGGATTTGATTTTAAAAAAACATATAAACTTTAGAGAAATGTCTGAAATCTTTATTTGAGTCGATAGAACGATCTATACACTTAGGAAATTATGTTGGTAAAGACGACAGCAATTGTAGTCAAAAACAAACGAAATTTCATTTAAAAAAAGGACGACTTACACTTCATTAAATTCAACTAACATTGTCATTTGTTTTTTAATGATCAAAAAATGACTAACAATTGTAGTAAAAATGAACCACATGGTAGTAAAAAATAAACCAAAAATTTTTTTTTTATTTTTTTAAATAACAAAAAACAACTGTAAAAAATGAATGTAAAATCATAAAACAGTCATTTGATGTGAGTTGTTTTTTTAAATGAACTACAAGGTTAGTTGAAAATTTTATTTGTTCTACAAATGACTTACATTTACATTAAAAATAATGAAACTGTATTACAACCCAAGCAACTACATATTTTTAAAGCAGAAGTTCCCTGAGTGTATAATTCAATGTTTAAAGATGATTTCATGTAAATGGTTCATACGCTGGGTCCATACTCTCTCCAACATATCGGTCAGTATCTCACGAATATATTCTTCAACATTGGCTTGCAGTGCGTGAACCCCTTGCAGTGCGTGTCCCAGAGCCATGAGCCTTAACATAGCCCCACAAAAAAGAGTCTAAAGGCGTTAAATCGCACGATCAATTGGCCGGCCCCAAACGTGAAATAAACTGTTCAATGAACTCGGCTCTCAACTGGGCCATTGTTTCGCGTGCTGTGTGGCATGTGGCACCGTCTTGTTGAAATCACATGGCAAAAAAAATTGTAATCATCGCACGGTAGCGCTCGCCATTCGCAGTAACCTTCCTGCCTTCGTGATGACACCGGCCCATAATCCACACCAAACAGAGCATTTTCGAGATGCATTGGCAGTTCTTGCAATGCTTCTGGCTGCTCTTCACTCCAAATACGGCAATTTTGCTTGTTCACGTATCAATTCAATCAGCTTCGTCGCTGAACACAATTTTCCGATAAAAAAGTGGAACTTCATCCAACTTTGCCAGGCTTCAATTCTTGCACCAGCTATATATTAAAAGGTTTTACATACAAATCCTTCCGCAAAATTTTCAACGTAGCTGCAAACGGCGCCGAATCGATAATTCATGGTCATCAACAACTTTGGCGGATACAGCTGCTATATTTTCCTCTGTCCGCACTCTACGTATGCGTGTTGGTGATTTAATATTCAATAATGTAAATTTGGTGCGAAATTCAGTCACAAGATTCCGAATAGACGCCTCAGAAGGTCGCCCAAACTGATTACAAATTGAGAGAAGTGCACGATGCATTTTCTTACATGAGCATGAATTTTGATTATAAAATTCAATAATCTGCAAGCGTTGTATGTTTGTAAGTCGATTGATGGTTAAATTGTACACCAAACTGAACATGTTTAACAGTAACATGTTACACGAAAACAGCTTAGCTGCCAAAACCAGTGTTGCCAAAAATAAAGTTGTTAAAAAATCAACTTTTATAGCCATTAAATTGAAATAAAAAATAAAAAAAAGTTTAATTTATCAGTGAGTTGAGATGAAAAACGTTTACCAATGTTTTAAATCCAATATAAAAATTTATTTTTTATAAAAATTTTATTTAGGGTATAAAGCAATACCAGTTATACTACTTTCCTATTGAACCAAAAAATAGATATTATCAGTTTTTACAAGTTTTCGATTGTCAAATTCCCCACAAATTTTAAATCGAGAACATGAAAAAAACGAAAATACGTATTTTGGTATTCAATATGAACATTTAAGATATATACTAATTAAACAAACCCCTGCACATATTTCCCCCAAAATTTTTACAAGAAGTCTCATGTCAAATTTAAAATATTTACATTAACCCTTTGAGACCCAAGCTGAGTGCAAAAAGCTCTTGAATTTTAAAGTTTAATGTAAAATAATTTAAAAAGAAATACACTTTCCCTTTAGTTATGTATATTTTATGAAATGTAATTTAGTTAAAAACATAAAAGGGCTTTTTTATCTCAATAAATCTATTGGTAATGAAAATATTTGCAATTGAGTTAGTTCGGTTAAAGATCATGAATTTTTTTTTCCATATTAACAGAAAAATTATAATTTTATTTGTGATAATTTACTTTAATTAACAGAAAAAACACTTAGAAAAAAAGTTATTTGACACCTGCATGAATGAAGTTAACTTTCTAGCCCGCAACGGCCTTCATCAACATTATTCGTGCCTTAAAGTGTTAAATGGTCATCACGTCATCTATTTAACTCAACTAGTTAAGTTATAAACGTAACGTGACTTAGTTTGTTGAGTATGACGAAATTTACTGCGAACTTATTTTCTATAAATCTGTGTTTAGTTCTGTTAATTATTAATACAGTTGCCAGTTCAACTAATTAAGTTGAAAATTTGACTGGCAATTTTAGGAGAAAAGGGGGAGTTATAACTCTATCATTGTGCAATGGTATGGTAGTTCATGATTTTTTGAACCACAGGCAATTTCTGTCCGTGAATTATTTTTAAAAAGTTGTTATGTCAAACATCAACGAAGTTTGTAGTAGTATTTTTGTTTTTAATTCATAAGGGTTTATCAGACTTGGCCGAATTTTCTATTTCATTAATAATTTTAGACCTACGCTTACACTTGTGAGCTTAAGCGCTTCATTGGAAAATTTGTAAAATGTTTAATACCACTCACAGAAAACTGTTTTGTAGTTGCAACCAAAATTTTTGCCAACCGAATTTTTGTGGTTCTACGTACTATCACTATTATTATATTTTAATACTATTGTAACAACCGACATTTATTTACAAATTTAGAATTTTTCTTCTAACAATTGAATAATTTATGTTTATGAAATATAATATTCAATAAATAGATTCAGATGGGTTCAACAAAATTTACAAACTAAAAATTTTTTATATAAATGGAACATTTTTGGTCTTCAAAGTTTAGTAACGTCATGATGCTTGTTAGGAAAAGACCTAACCACGTGCTTGATTACTAAGAAGACAAGAATGTAGCAAAATTGATTATTAATAGTTTTTTTGTTAAAGTTCTGCCTATTATGGAGGTTCTAACTTTTCTAAAACTTCGGGTTCTGATGAGATCTTTAGCCAGATCGAAATACTAGTATCAACCTAGCTAATATGTTTGATTTGCTTTATTTTTGTAAATATACGGAGGTTGAAAGCTCGTTATAAATTGAAAAAAAAAAAAAATTATTTTATTAATAAAAAATTATATGCCTCGTACTGGGCTTAATAAAAAATTCTTCTCCTCGAACTGGGCTCGACCGGCAATCATCTACCTGTCAGGCAATTACTTTATCCTTGGTCTAGCCTAAACTCAATTTAAATTTGTATTTTCTAATGTCTACCTTGAAAATTTTTTTTCTTAATGTCTAAAAATAGATTTGTATGTCGAACAGAAATTGGGTTTTTTTTTTTTAACAGAGAAGCAACACTCAGGAAATTCTTCCTACTAATTAATGTGTTGCTTTCTTTGGAAAGGGTATAGTCGAGAGATGAAAGGTGGTGAAAGATGAAGGGTTTCAAACATGGGAACACTGTAATTGCGCGAGATAATAAGTCTTAGAACAGTTGTTGCTCGACACCTGATGTAGAGTTGGCGAATTTATTGAAGATTTTTGTTTCATAGCCCTGATTCATTATTTTACTTCGGTGGGGTTAAATGCTATGGGAACACCGAAGGTAGGCGCAGTGATACATATAAGTGATAGAAAACTCATACATATTATTTTTCTAAATTGATGTTGTCGTCACCGGGAATCGAACCCGGGACCATCTGTGTAACAGTCCAACGCGCTAACCATTACACCACAACGCCCACAATTATTAGAGTTACCAAAACAATTAAAAAACTTTATATTATTTTAAAATTGGTAACGAAAACTTATATTTTAGATAGAGTGAAATCCCTTTAATTGTATCCCTTTATTCAAGGGATAAAATCTCCGAAAAGTGATTGGTTGTTGGTATTAAAGGTAATGTAGAAGATAATACTTTTTCAATATTGATAAGGAAAACCAATAGTTTGAATGATGTGACTGTGTTTTTGGTTAATTTTATATATTTTCTGTTTGCAATATAGTTTAATTATTCTGTTGATGAATTTTAAGTACTTACAATTCAAATTATTGAATAATGATTAAATTTAGTTGGTTACAATGGAATTCCAACCAATTTATTCTCTGTGTGCAAATATGGGGATAAGTAACAACATATGTGTATTTCTTATAGAGAAATTACTCAATTACACCCAAGTATATGTAATTAGACGTAAAAAAATAATTTGCCTGTAATTAAATACACAAATAATGTTATTATGTCCCATGTCTGGTGTTGACAAAATTGAAAATTTTACAAAGAAGCATTTAAGCCCACAAGTGTTACCGTAGGTATGAAACTATTAATGATATAGAAAAATTTCACAAGTGAATGATTTTGAAATGTAATTGACGTCGCCCAAGTCTGAGGTTTATTTACCAATGCAACTTTTGAGGAAAATTGCAACAATTTGACAAACAACAAAATAAAGGCTTTTTGAAAAATAAATGGACCTGGTGAATGATTTTGAAATTTAACTGACGTCGCCCAAGTCTGAGGTTTATTTAGCTATGCAACTTTTGAGGAAAATTGAAACAATTTGACAAACAACAAAACAAAAACTTTTTGAAAAATACATGGACTTGGCAGTATAGTTCGATTGTACTACGAAAGGGGAAGTAAAGTCCTTTTGAGAACATATCAACACAATCTGAATACGAATAGAAAGTGGTCTACCTTAAAAATTAGATTAAGCGGTATCATCAAGTTTGAATTAGCTGTTAAGCAATAACTGATTATACCTTTTTTTTTGAGATTTCCACTGATTTTCACAATTTTTGGAGGCATATAAAAGAAAATTGGTCACCAAACTCACCAAATCGAGTATAGGGTTTTACTATCCTCCGGTAGCGGAATCCAACCTACACTGCCATGACCGTGTACATTTGTTTCACTGTGGCACTGTGTTATTGGTACACATGTGAATTAGAAAAACAAATTCAAAACACTAGTTTTTATTACTATTTTTTTTACCAAAATTATTTTTTTCATATAAAGATAATTAAACAAACAGACAAAACAAAACTGTATTTTATTGTCAAAATAAAATTCCAGCCTTTTCGTTTAGTAGTTTAATATTTTTGGCAAAATGCCCAAACAGTTTAAACAAATGGCATTTTAAATGGCCAGCCATGAGCTCATAAAGAAAATTCTGTTGTAATGAGTAAACAATTTGATCTTTTCAAATTTTCAGTTGAAGTGTGAATATGATGTTTTCTCTAAGTTAATTTTTTCATTTCAGTTTAGACAATTAACATGATTTTCAGAGAAAAAAAAATTAATAACGTACATAATAATTCGTTTTGTTTTCGGTGAATTTATTAACAAATCTACTTAAATTATTAAGACTTGAAATCTTAAAACATTAATTTTTTGGCTAATTCTTTTAAGTTTCAACGCTTTAATAAGAAAATTATTCAGTGTACACACAGAGAAATAAAGTCCCAATCGAATTGATATGTGTATATTAATGGTATAAACTTAAAAACTCAGTTAGTACAACGATATTTGCATTAGATATCTGAATATTTTGGGTGTTGCAACTAAAATTCAGTTGAATTAACCGAACTTTGTTGTGAAAACTAATGTTAAGATGTGCCAACCGTCTGAAATTCGTAATAACCGAATTTGAGTCGTAGTAACCGAATTTCAGTTGGCATATAGCTAAAACTTTTCTCTGTGTGTATGAAAATATTATTATTGATTAAATTAAAAATAGGATTTTACAAGTTTTCTAAAAAAAAAAAATTTCAATAGAATTAAGCATATCAACATGTTTGGTTAAAAAAAAAATTTAATTATCTGGAAAAGATGTTCACGTCTCACAGAATATGTTAGAATTTGGTCAGGGTTATTTGTAACACAAATTAATTTTATAGCTAATACACTCCACCCCCAATTTGTTTGCGTTAACACTAGAATGGCCGAAATTTTTGTATACCTACTCTGTACAAAACCAGTCAAAAGACTGGTGTTTCTGCAAAATTCGTCAAAAACACACTTTTTTTAGAAGTCTAGTGAAGAGTGTTTTTTATGCAAGTATAGAACTTTAAGTTGGCAACACTTTTTTAACTGGCGGTCATTTTATCAGCTGCCAAGTGATTTATGTTTAGTTTGGTTTGGCATTTCAACATGAATAGACTGACGTCTGAACAACGCTTCCAAAGTGTGCAAATTTATTTTGAAAATCATGGTTCTGTTCGAAATACGCATCGCGCACTACGTCCATTTTGTGGTCAACATAATCGTCCATCAGAACAATTAATTCGATTAACTATGGAACGTTTTCGCACCACGTTACTCTAAATGATAATATGCATCCACACACACAGAAAAAAATTTATCTATTTGCCAACTGAAATTCGGTTACTTCGACTCAAATTCGGTTATAACGAATTTCAGACGGTTGGCACAACTTAACATTAGTTTTCACAACAAATTTCGGTTAATTCAACTAAATTTTAGTTGCAATACCCAAAATATTCCGAAATATAATGTTAATATCGTTGTACTAACTAAATTTATAAGTTGTTACCATTAATATACACTTTCTAATTCGGTTGGCACTTTATTTCTCTGTGTGCATATACAGTGCGTACAGAAGAAGTCATTGCTGATGTAGAGTTGGTGGAATCATTGGTCCGTACTGGTGACCGCTATAGAGCCATGATTACTGACTTTTTTGTTCATCAACTGAACACTATGATGAGCAGGAGCTGTGGTTTCAACAAGACGGCGGAACTTGTCACACAGCTCGTGCCACAATTGATGAATTGAAGGAAACGTTTGGTAAACGAATAGTTTAACGTTTCGTACCCGTTAATTGGCCTCCAAGCAGAGAACGAAGCCGATCGGCTAATAGCCGCGGCTAAGCCGCCGCCGATCACTTTTCAGGTACTCGAGCCGCCGCCGACCTGAGCGGCTAATTTTGGCTACAAAATATTAGCCGACTATATCAGCTGAGCCGACTATATCAGCTTAGCCGATATTTTTTTATCTAAATTCATTTTAACTAAAAAATCATATTATTTTAAAAATCCTCCGCCTTCATCCGGCTTTTAGTACCCACCAATCTGGCAAGCATAGGTTTTCATTATGAATTCTCTAGCGTTTGCAAAATGTGCTGTTATATTGCTCTTCACTAGAAAAAGGAAAAACAAATTTTCCAAATCTTACAATGGCTCAAAAAAATATAAAAAACTTTTTTCATACTACACAAGCTAATCCCACAATTTCATCCGATTCTGATTCTAACTCAGATGCTTCTACTGATGTAAATACATTTATTTCAAAATCTGCCGATATAGCATATTATGAAGAATGGTTAAAAGAAAAGATGATATAAAAAAAATGACAAAGGTTGAAGTAAACCTAACGGGTTTATCGAAATGTTGGAAGCATTTTGGTAGTCTATACATAAAAGATAAACACATATTGGAAAACATGGAATTTTGTAAAATTTGCCTAAATTACAAATAAATAAGTAAATTAAATTATAATACATTTTTTAATCATCGGCTTAGTCGATTTTTAGTCGCCGCCGAGTTTTTTTTTCGTTTAGCCGCCGCCGCCGAAAATTGTTCGGCTTTAGTCGACTTTCAGCCGCCGCCGAGTATATTTTTGATTAGCCGCCGCCGGCCATAATTTAATGTCGGCTTCGTTCTCTGCCACCAAGATCGTGCAATTTAACGCCGCTGGACTATTTTCTGTGGGGATATGTGAAGTCGCTAGTATACGCTGATAAGCATGAAACGAATGACCTCTTAGAGGACAACATTCGGACAACATTCGGACAACATTCACCGAGTCATCGAAAATTGGACCTTCAGATTAGACTACGCCTGAGCCAGCCGTGGCGGTTATATGCCAGAAGTCATAATTAAATTATAATGCCGGAAGATTATCTTTCGAATAAAGCAAATTTCATGTCAATTTAAAAAATTCATCTTTGTTTCATTCCATTTCAATTTTGCAAAGAAATTGCAGACTTTTATTCGCATTAAAAAAAAACAGAAAATTTTTTTTTTTGTCTTCATACAGAGAAATAAAATGTCAACCGAATTGAAAATGTATTTTAATTGTAACAACTTATAAATTCAGTACAACGGTAATTACATTAGATTTCTGAATATTTTGCGTGTTACAACTAAAATTCAGTTGAATTCGCTGAACTTTGTTCTGAAAACTAACGTTCAGTAGTACCAAACGACTAAAATACGTAATAACAGAATTCGAGTCGAAGTACTCGAATTTTAGTTGGAAAACAGCATAATTTTTCTCTTTGTGCACTAATATTTAGTAAATGTTTTTTATTTCTAATTGTAGCAGATTATTTAGTTACTTTCAATTAACTTAAATTAAGCACAAATATAACTAAATATTTCTAAATTCAACAGATTTATTTTTGCTATTCTTATATTACCTATATTTAGTAATAAAAAGATCTGCTAATTTTAGCAATTTTTTCTGCAAGCTAATTTTTAACTAACTTTTAGTAGTTGTTTTTGCTATTTTTACAGGTTTATTTCCATGAGTGTATGTATAGAAAAGTTAAAAAAATACTGCAGTATCAGCTATTGTTTCGTATGTATTTTATTAACTGTTGCATATAATTAAAAACTTATTGATATAATTTTGTAGCTTTGGAATTCTAGATTTAAAATATGTCGGCAATTCCACCAAAGACCGGCCAAAAAGGGAAATTTTTTGACACCGGTTCTTCCGATTTGAATTAAATTTTGCATTCAGAAATCTTTTGCAGACACTTAAAGATTGGCGTTTTCAGTTTCTCAAGTTTTGAAAAATACACGGTTTTATAAGTAATTTAGCTTTTTTTTTAAATTTGAATATTCGTATTTTCTTTAATATTCATCGAATCATCACCATTTACATTGCATGGTACACTCCCCTACTTTTTTATTGTAGAATCGACGTTTATTTTAGCTTCAAAAAGAAATACGTTTTTATGCAAGTTGATTTTTTAATGCACTTTTCTCTAATTTGGCCATTCTATATGCAAAATATGCGATTTTTGCTAAAACAAACATCACTTTCGCTTTTTGCCATCTCTATTTTTACAATACAACATACAACACTAGTGTACATTACAAAATATTTCAAACGCAGTTTTGAAGTAATAAAGATCTGTATTACATGCTTCAAAGATTTTTCTGCATGGTAATTTTTAACTAATTTTTAGTAGATTTTTCTGCTACTTTTACAGGTTTATTTCTAAGAGTGTAGCATTGCGATGTACCTACATAAAAAGGAACAAATGAAATAATATAGACAAATAAAAGACAGATGCAACTCTATATTTTATTTATCTTATAAATACAGAGCTACATGTAGTCTTATTTTGACGAATAGATGGCACTTAGCTTTCATGCAAAGTATTAAAGATTTAACTAAAATTTAGTAGATTTTACCGTTTTTTTTTTTTACTATTTTTATTTTACTAATATTTAGTAAACAGATACTGCTTATTTTACTGCTTTTTTCTGCAAGGTAGTTTTTAACTAATTTTTAGCAAATTTTTCTGCTATTTTTACAAAGTTATTTGTATGAAAGTAATTATCGGTTGAAAAATGTATTTTTGGCTAATTTTTTAAAAACACCAATAATTTTGACTGCTTTTGGGCAGAGTGGGTATTAGGCTGGGGCGATTTGAACATCTTAATGGGCGCTTCGCGTTTCTGATTCTTGGGATTGTACTGAGCAAAAAAGTCCACTAGACCATACGTCTACGGTGAAAATCGAGCTTCCAGATTTTGACTTTTTAGCCGTATTTTTTGAAAGTAACAATGTGTGGGATGGACATATCTCAGGAAGTAGGAGGAGCTTATCCAATATTATGGTATCAATCTCTTCTTTGGAAGATTCTCTAGCAGATTAATGCATCAATCATATTTGTGGGTGGGGTTTAAGGGGTAAATTTTTAATTTCAAAATAGGGCTTTTTGCCGTATTTTGTGAAAGTAACAATGTGTGGGAGGGACATATCTCAGGAAGTAGGAGGAGCTTATCCAATATCATGGTATCAATCTCTTCTTTGGAAGATTCTCAGCAGATGGGCGCTTCGCGTTTCTGATTCTTGGGATTGTACTGAGCAAAAAAGTCCACTAGACCATACGTCTACGGTGAAAATCGAGCTTCCAGATTTTGACTTTTTAGCCGTATTTTGTGAAAGTAACAATGTGTGGGATGGACATATCTCAGGAAGTAGGAGGAGCTTATCCAATATTATGGTATCAATCTCTTCTTTGGAAGATTCTCTAGCAGATTAATGCATCAATCATATTTGTGGGTGGGGTTTAAGGGGTTAATTTTTAATTTCAAAATAGGGCTTTTTTACCGTAAAGTCAAAATCTGGAAGCTCGATTTGCACCGTAGACGTATGGTCTAGTGGACTTTTTGCTCATTACAATCCCAAGAATCAGAAACGCGAAGCGCTCATTAAGATTTTCTTCATTCCATACTAATCGCCCCACCCTAGTAAGTATACAATTTTTTCTCTCATAAACTAAGTGAAATTCCAAAAAAAAATTTTAGGTGGACTTTTTACTCTACTTAATCCTACAAAAGTCCTATAATAATATGTGGAATATGTTGAAACAAAAACTTGTAGTCTTTAATGAAAGATGCCAAACCAAACATTCTAGTGTTAATATATATATATAAACAATAATAGATTAATCAAATGATTTTAATAGGCCTTTTATTTTAAAGTTAAACATAAATATCCATATGATGAATAATAAAATTTCAAGGATGTTCTACTTGTGCAAAATATAACTTGTTTACTATACTATGAACTTGTTCCAAATACTAATTTTGTTCCCTACTTCTAACTACCAGCAACGTTATACAGTTATCTAACAAATTCATAGAGTAACGTTAACAAAGAATCTACTTTTAACATGTCCCTGTATGCACACAAACACGCACACTTTACCACTACAGAGATTCCTTATATCCTTGAAACACTTAACATGTTGTATGCTACTCCTACATTTAATAAACAAAACAAGCAACAATTAAGGACCTTGTGACAAAAGAATATAATAAACAATGTTATCGTTGTTAAAAATAAAAAATAAAACAAAATGGTATTATTTTCAATGTATTTAACACTTTTTAATATTGCCCTTTTATGTGTGATATATTTTTTACATTAACCTGATTCGATTATATTCATGTTAAAGTTATAAATAAAAAAAAATATATAAATTTTATTAAAAGGCAATACATAAAATGGGTGTTCCCTGAGTATAATATTATGTTCATCCTCAATATCCTTTATAATACACACTCACACACATTTATACATTTACACACATTCCTTTATAATATACACACACACACAATTCGGTTCAATGTCTTTAATACACTCAACGAAATATATACCGCCAATACTAAAATGTGATTTAAATAGTAAAGTACTAGAGACAAAAGTGTATAAGGGGTAATGGTAATGCTAATTTAAATTTTATTGCAATAGTTCATAAAAATATTCGTGTTTCGTTTTCAAATAATATAAATTTCGAGGAAAATAAATAAACTGCAAACTACTTAAATTACTAATTATGTACACACAGAGAAAAAATTTGCTATTTGCCAACTGAAATTCGGTCACTACGACCAAAATTCTTTTACTACGAATTTCAGTCGGTTGGTTTAATTTCTTACACCTCAAAATTATTTTATATGAAAAAATGCGCCAAATTTAAAAGTCGTTTTTCAAAAAAAGTATACCAAGAATCGAATAGGATAAATGATTAAAACGAAGGAAAAACATTTAATGTAATTCTGTTTTATATTAATAGTATACAAAGCATCATGTTTACTTGGTGGGACATTTGTCTCAATAAATCAGAAACCAGTACACAGAAAAAACTAAAAACGGGTTTCAATTAAAAAATTTATTGAATCAATTAATATTTTAATTGATTTTGCACCTAGCACGGCAATGATAATATCAATTAAAACTTTAATTGAAAACTTAAAAGAAAAAAATCTATAAATAACTATATACAAACCAAATATGATACTCACAGAAAAAGTGTTTGAAAGATATGTTTGTGTATGTGTTTTTGGTAATGCTGTGTCTGTTTGTGTGTGTTCTTGTTTGGTTTGGTATTTTATTCTGAAACTTTTCTATTTAACCTACAGTCGATAAAGGTTAATTCTTAAGAAAAAAAGCATTTTATTGTGAATTTTTTGTGACGACACAGTTGAAATCTGTTTATTAAAACTAATAGGACATTAAAGCATGACATTTGAAGAATGTTGTATAAAATTTTCACGAAGAAATATTAAAAAACACGGCAATGGCATCAGTTATTCGGACGTCTCTCAAAAAAAGTAGAATTGCAGTGCCCCTCATAACTTCCTGCTGGGTCATCTAATATCAAAAAATCAAAGTTAATTCGTTAAGTAATAGTTTTACACAGGTAACTCTGGGAGGGTTTTTCAAAATTTTAATTTTTCACTTTTTTGGAAAACTTTACAGGGAAAAATGCGATTTTTAGTGAAAAAAAAATCGGATAATTTGTTATTGTAAAACAAAAATTATTAACAAATTTGAAATAACTCTCCAGCGTTACCTCGTAAATTATGTACAGAAATAGTGTTTAAAATTTCAAAAGAATCGGTGCAGTAGTTTCGAAGTTATCAGGGGCACCGACATTGAAAACGTGAGTTGTGGAAAAAACACCAAAAAATCTGGTATTGAACGTTTATAAGCTTACCTCATACCGAATTATCAATGACAGGTCCATAAAGGATGTTGCTATCATCCTGTCTACGACGAATCCTGCCTTCTTTAGTTTGTCTCTCAGCTTAATGCTCTGCCTTGCTTATACGTATGGAGTCAGTTGATCGCTCCTAGTCATGAGCACTTGATACTCGTAACTTCGTAAATTTTGCTCCAATCGACTTGAAAGTTTAACACAATATTCTTAACATAAATATTGCTTAATTACTTAAAAAAATGCAAAAAAAAAAATGAAATACCTTAACCCCCCCCTTAAGATCTTTTTAACATAAAATGGTGTTGTAAAATCGTTAAGTATCAAAAATTCTATCATCAATAACTGACAGTCAGTTGTTTTTGTTTTTTGGTACTTCCTAAATCCAATCTTGACTTATATTTTTTAAAAATGGTCTCATAGCACTTTCAAAACAATTGATTCATATGAATTTTAGCCAATTCAGGTTACTATAAATTTAAATCCTTAGAAGTCGGATCAAATAATGTCGCTAATTCACAAAAGCATCCACATACGAGGTGGTGATCTTTGGCAGTCAAATTTTAAATTTATTGAGGTGTTACTAAAATCAAACAAAAATCTATGATATCCATGTGTCAAATTGTGATATACATATGTAGGGTATATCTACACAGGTGGTCACACATCAATTTCCGCACATCCGTTTAGATTTTGAAAAAGAAAATAAAATCACACTAATTTGTTACTGTTAAAATAATAACAACAAATGAGGGCTAAACCTTGTTTTTGTTAATTATAGGAATATACAATTTATTTCGTCTAAAAGCGGCGTCTATATAATTAATGTTTTAAACAGCTACAACAACGAATAAAACAAAATACAATAAATTAAACAATTTAAATTTTGGACTATTTAAAAGCACATGGTAGATTCATTCATACATTGGTTCAGTCAAACAAAGAAAATCTTTACTTCTCGTACCATATGAGAATCTTCAGAATATGTAAAATAGACGATGACATACACAATTTGTTTACTACATGCAACATGATAGTATCCCAGCAAAAAAAAAAAACAATATTCATCACAGAAAAATAAAATGCCAAGCGAACTATAAATGCTATATTGGTTGTTACAACCAACAAATTCGATTGGGATATCCAAATGCAACATTCGACTAATTTAGATTCTGCTAATGAAAATTCAGTTGTATCAACAAAACTTCATTGTGGCAACCATCATTCATTACCAAATTTTATTTAGAAATAATAAAAAATAAAAAATATGTGTGGAATATACACGCAGAGAAAAAATTGGTTGAAATTTCATTGTAACCAATAAAATTAAATCATTTTTCAATAATTTTAATTGTAAGTACATACTTAAAATTCATCATCAAAATAACTAAACTATATTGTGAACAAAAAATATATAAAATTAACCAAAACATAGTCACATCATTCAAAATATTGGTTGTTCTAATCAATATTGTGGGCTTTGCGGTGTAATGGTTAGCGCGTTGGACTGTTACACAGATGGTCCCGGGTTTGATTCCCGGCGGCGACAACATCAATTTAGAAAAATAATATGTATGAGTTTCCTATCTCTCTCTTCGGTGTTCCCATCCCAGCAAAAAATAGTGCTTACCCAGAAGTGCTTCCGGAAGGCATTAATTAATTACGAAGCGCTTAAAAAGCAAATACATAAGACATGATTTTTGTTCGCGATGTCCCACTTGGTATGTATATTCTAAGCAGATGAAAGGCGCTTCTTTCATGTGCTCTTAAAATCAATGCCTTCTTATTTCTTTATTGCTTCATTTTACGCATTATTCACTGCTTCAAAGAAGGCATTTTGGGAAGCACAACAGAATGATTTCTTTATTGTATGCAAGGTAGCCAAAAGCTATTTAGGAAGCATACAAGTTTAGTTACTGCAAACCAAATCCAGGTTATTTTTTTTGCTGGAATAGCACCAAAGCAAAATAATGAATCAGGGCATTGAACCAAAAGTCTTCAATAAACCAACTCTCCATTTGGTGGCGAGCAACAACTGTTCTAAGATTTATCATCTCGCGCAATTACAGTGTTGCCATGTCTGAATTCCTTTATCCCCCCTCCCCCAGCTTTAATCTCCGCTCTATTCCCTTTCCAAAGAAAGCAACACATTAATAAATAGGAAGAACTTCCTGAGTGTTGCTTCTCTTTATTAAAAAAAAAATAAAAATTATGTGAGATTTTGTCAATTGACTAAAATATTAGCAGGTTTATGCCCGTAATTTCAAGCAATAGATACCTACCGGTGCTTAGATATCTACCGTATACACGAACAAAATCGGGTAGGTATCTAAGCACCGGTAGGTAAATATTGCTTGAAATTACGGGCATTAATCAAATATTAGTTTCGCCTAGAAAAAAAAAAAAAAACACAATCACTCACAGTATCTATAAATGCGTCCAAATCGTATCGAAAAAAAAAAATTTCCCAATAAATTAAATCTTCAACTTCGAGGTCCTTAATTTATTGGGAAATAATAATAAAAAGGACGAACAAAATAATAATTATAATTATGAAAAAGAATAATTTTTCCATAAAATAAATAAATAATACCGAAATTATAGTGTTTTCATCTAAAATCTGCAAGATGATATAGAGTCAAAACTCTGAAGATTCGAAATATTGAACTTATTTCGATGTAAGTAAAACGCGTAAAAATGAAAACTATTATTCGCTTTTATCAAATTGTTTTTTTTAATTTTGTTTTTCTTATAATTTAATTTTCTTCATTTAAACTCCAAAGCAATTTTTATTTTGTGCCACCCACGATTCGAACCAACAACCTTTTATTTACATGTCCATCGCCATACCATTTGAGCTGAATTACACTAATACAAAACGTATCATAAACTGAATGATAGTTTTATTAAGTTCAAATTACTTTTATTTTGTTCGAATCTTTATTTTATAAATTTTAATTACCAAAATTGTATTTCAGCTTTAATTTTTTTTTTCTTTTATATTTTAAAACAATAAAAAGCATATATCAGTAAAAGTCGGTGAACTGAATTAAGTTAATTATATTAGAGTTTATTTTAACAATTATAAAATGTCGTATTTTTTTTTTTTTTTTTTTTTTTTTTTTTTTAAAAGAGAGGCAACACTCAGGAAATACTTCCTATATTTAGTGTGTTGCTTTCTTTGGAAAGGGATAGTATAGAGATGAAAGGTGGGGAAAGATGAAGGGCTTCAGACATGGCAACACTGTAATTGTGCGAGATGATAAGTCTTAGAACAGTTGTTGCTCGCCACCTGATGGAGAGTTGGCGAACTTATTGAAGCTTTTTGGTTCATAGCCCTGATTCATTATTTTACTTCGGTGGGGTTAATTGCTATGGGAACACCGAAGGTGGACATTGCGATACGCATGAGGGATAGAAAAAACTCATACATGTTAATTTGATGTTGCCGGCACCGGGGATCGAACCCGGCACCTTCTGTGTAAAAGTCCAACGCGCTAACCATTACACCACAACGTAAAAAGTAAATTGTTTTCTGATACATTTGTTTATTTGTATTTGACTTTGTTCTATAAATAAATATCTCTCATTTACTTCAAGACTGTCAAAAGTCAAAAACTGCGATTTTTGAGTTATGATGAAGATTTATTAGTTATATCATGATTTATATTGTGTAAAAATTTCATATTAATATCATGTATACTTTTCGAGATAGAGGATTATATATTTTATTTTTTCTTTAAAGTGGGTGCAAAGAGTATATACTTCATAGAGAAACTGTGCTACTCAAGGGGCTCTCGATAAGTCGCGAATTCGCACACAACTCTCACTAAGAGAAAAATACATTAAAAGCCCATATTTATAAAAACGTGACCAAATAAATAGAGAAATGGTCGAGCAAGGCAGATATGGTTTGAAAACTTTTAACTCGTTTTCAGCTAAATTGTGTTTTTTGAGTTGTGTCACTCTTGCAGTAAATGAGCGATATGACAACTTAAAAAAAAATTAAATTCAAATTAAGTACAAACATTTTTAATATATGTTTTGGAGTAGATGTCTAGAAGGTCCGATACAATTTTTTTTTATTACTTTTGTTTTTTTGTTAATGCTAAACAAATTACTAAAACCCGATTAAAAATCAACATATACGTAACCATATATGGATATGTATGAACTCATTCATGTTCACATATGAAGATATTTGAGTTCATAAATGCCCATATACCTTATATATGATCATAGGTATTCATATGCGATCATAGATGTAAATATTAAATTAAATTTCGTCAATGTACACAAAGGATCATGTATGGTTATATATATACATGTATGATCATACATGTATATATTGCCTCAGTTTTCGTGAACATGTATGATCCAATATATGAACACGTATGAATCATTTATGAACACATATCGCACACCTAGTACAAAAGTGACTCAACTCAAAATTTTTAATTTTTCAGAAATCGAAAAAAAAAACATTTGCAACTTTATACCAATTGAAACATTAAGAGAGACATAGCTGTTTTTTAGAAACAGTTAACAACAACAAAATGCACTGATATTTTTTTAATAGATAAACAAGTATATTGTGCATAGTTTAAGCATATAAGCCCGAAAAATTAAAATTTTGAGTTGAGTCACTTTTGAACTGGGTGTGCGATATGAATCATGTGTGAATACATGTGGACATGTATGAAGTATGTGTGCTCATGTATGGATCCATATATGTCGATTTTTAACAGGGAAAGTAAAATTTTTGGATGCAAAAAAAAATCAGAAATTAAAAAATTTATATTTGAACAACATTTTCGAAGAAAATATATATGCTTGAATTTTAAAAATAGTGGCATTAGTTTAAATCGAAATCGATTATTTTTCGAGAAGAATGATCGAAAAAGAGTTCGAATGATAGAGCTGCCTCGAAACTACACTATATACATATGTATATCATGATTATATATGTAAATATTACATCAATTTTCGTTAATGGACACACTTTAACATATATGATCCCTCATATGAACATATATATCATTTATTAACACATATGAATCATGTATGGATGCATGTGGATATGTATCAAGCATGTTTGTTCATATATGGGTACATATATGTTGATATTTAAAAAAGAATTGAAGTTATTCATTTGCAAGTACTTGTCTTATTTGTTTGCTGGGTTGTAGCATTATAGACAGTTGTATCTTTTTAAGTGTTGTCTACCACCGGCATAAAATTAGATACTTATTATAGAAGTATGTGTTTCATTATTAGAGCATAAAAAAAGTACACTTAAGATTTTCTTTAGAAAAAAAAAATGATGAATATGTAGATTATGTAGATTATAATTTAAGTGAAAACAAATCACAATGTTTTTTATATCAAACTTCGTTTTTGTTTATGAGTTTTTTTCTTCAGTCTTTTGCTTTTTTTATAATTAATATAATCCAACAAGTCATTCATAAATATTTAAGACTTTTCTGTTGGTTTAAGCCGGAAGTGTTTTATTGTAATAGTTACATTTGATGGAAAAATATTAAATGTAATTTTAGATGTAAAGTAAGTTGTTATGCCTTATTTTTTTGGGGAGGGAGGAGGTATACCAATAAAATTGTGGTGTTTAATTTACATGTTAGTTTTCTGTACAATTTTCATCCAAAAAGAAAGACTACACAGAAAAAAAATATTTCCTTACTTTTTTTAATTTGTTGAAAATTTTAAAAGCTGTCAATTAAAAATTAATTGAATCAATTAAGTATTTGCTCAAATTCGGTACTTGTTTGACATTTTTTATATTATCGCTCAAAAGCAAATATCAACACATTGTTGTTGTTTTTTTTGTAATATTTATGTAGTTGTTTTTTTTTTAATGTTTATGTTAAGTGGTATTAGTAATAAATATTTTAAATTATATCAAACTTATTATAAATTCATTTAAATAAGATAGTAATTCTTATTAGGTTTATTACTTAATAAGTTAAATAATTTAGTTTCAGTTGTTTAAATCTGTTTATTTATTTATTTTAAAACATTATCATAAAATTGATAATGTAATTTTTAAAGTTTAATTTTGTTTAATAAAAATTTAAAATTAGTTTTAAACAGAAAGAAAATGCAAAAAGTTAGAGTTGTGTCGTTCATGAACGAACTAGTTCAATTGAACGACTCACTCAATTGAACGATATGAATCGTTCACCAATATTCGATGTTTTCGTTCAATCGTTCATTTTGTTATTTTTATTCATAGAACAATTACATCTCAATTAAATCAAATAGCTTGCGAGAACAATTATTTTTTTTTATAGCAAATTGTAATATTATTCCAAATTAGGAAAAACAATTAAAGCCATAAAAAGAAAAGGGTTTTACACAAACTAAATCAATTTTTGTTAGAAAAGTTTCAATTTTATAACACTGTTTGTCTATGTAGGCTCTATGAAACAAGACCCCAATGAAATAAGTCCCCAAACCAAAAATGAAATAACTCCCCATTTTTTGGGGCTTTATTTCATTATGAAACAATGCCCCAAAAAAAAATTAAAAAAGCCCCAACAAAATGATACAAAACCCCAATATGAAATGAAATAACGCCGCAATTTTTGGGGCTTTATTTCATAATGAAGTAAAGCCTCATTTCGAAAATGAAATAAGGCCCCAATTAAAAAAAAAACTAAATTATATATTACATTAAAATATTTTTTTATTACTAATTAATACATAGTTTTTGTGTATATACCTGCAAAGAGTCATTAGCTGTTTGACGGCAAGAACATAAGAAAAATTAGTAAATGAAACCTGTAAATATTAACATTAAAAATATTTCACTAAAAAACAATTTTAAACAATATTCACTGGAAGATTATTCATGAACCCTAAAAAAAATATAGCAAACGAATTTATAGTTTGTTTTTTGTGTAGCACGCAGAAAAAACTTTATTTCGCGTAGCCACCTGCCGCGTTCTACGGAGGAAAAAACCCTAAGAGCGGCCGAAGGCCGCCACACAGAAAAACTTGTTTTTACAAATCCAATGTCGAATCCGTTGAAATCTTAGTTTTAAGACAATAAGTAATATAATTTGAACAGTCATAGCTTTGTCATTTAAACAGCTAATTGATTGTTTTTTATCTTCTGTTTATTTAACGTTTAGACACTAATATATACGTAAAAATTTTAATAAAATAGACTTTTAAAAAAATAATCATTAAAAAACAATAAATCTTGGTGTGGGTTGGTATTTTGGGACATAAAAAGTTATGACAGGTCAAATAAATGTTACATGATGTCTTAAAATATAAAATTTCAACGGATTTGACATCTGATTTGAAAAACAAATTCTTCTGGGTGGCGGCCTTCCGCCGCTCTTAGGGGTTTTTTTCATCCGTAGAACGCGGCAGGCGGCTTCGCGAAATAAAGTTTTTTCTGCGTGCTTTGAATGAGATTGGTTGCTTACATTCCTTAAAAATTTAGATTTTTAAAAAAATGAAATAACACCCCAAAACTATTATTTGGGGACTTATTTCATTTCTAATATTTGGGCCTTATTTCATTATGAAATAAAGTCCCAAAAAAAAATGAAATAAATCCCCAAAAAATGAAATAAGACCCCAATTTTTTTTAATAGAAATTTTTGGGGCCTTATATCATTTTTGGTTTGGGGACTTATTTCATTGGGGTCTTGTTTCATAGAGCCGTCTATGTATAGTAAAATTTGTGAAAAACTCGTAAAACAAGAATAATGTTATAAATTATCAAACGAACTACACAGTTCATAACAAGCAGTTCAATCACAGGTTGAACGATTTGAGCGAACTAGTTTGGTGACCGAGTCACCAAAATGAACAATTAATCCCAACTCTACAAAAAAAAAAATTAAAAATTATTTTAAGCAAAAAAAAATACTCTGATTTCAACAAATAACTGATTTTAAAGATCCAAACATTGCCATAACCGCTACGCTTCAATAGAAAATCAAAACTAATTTCTGTGTGAAATTGTTCACATAAGTACAAATAAATCTGACAACTAAATGAGAATTCCATACCAGTTTAAATTCAATGTTATAAAATTCCAGCTGTTAAAAAACATTTGGTATGGCAACAAAAACAATTATTTTTCGGGTTTTGGGAAGGTATACGATGTTGATCACTTTTTAATCAAATGAGTTATTATTTAATTGAAAAATAATTGAATTAAAGACCTATCTAAAGTTATTGAATCGGTGGTTTTCGTAATTGAAATGGGTTTTTATTTTTTTGTGAGTAGTTTGAGCACTAAATACGGTGTCTTGAATTTATTTTAATTTAATAGACTCGGATATAGTTTAATATTACTGCAATCGTATTTTTTTGCCATTAATTTCACAATGTTACACAGAAAAAATTAAAAATTATTCAATTGCGAAATTTATAAAATAAATATTTTAACCTTTAAATGTCTATCAGCGTCGATTGGAAAAAAAAACAGTTTTTTTACGGTGTGAAATGCTAAATAAACTAAAACTAGATACCACGATTTTTAAAATACTTTTTTTACGCTAGTTATAAACAAAAAACCAAAAATTTTAAAATTCTGAATTTCCATTCGTTACACAAAAATGAAGTGACACAGGGTCAAAAAATATATTATTTGAAAGCTTACATTTGACTCTAAGCACTTATGTATTTTATTTAAACTTTCTAAAATTATGTTTTCCTTTTTTTCGATAAAAACTCATTTTTTGATTTTTGAATTAATTTTGCACATTTTAATTTTTTCAACTTTCATAATTAATAAAAGGCGCAATTCTAAATATTTCCTGTTAAAAAGTTATAAACATATGATAAAAGTATTTGGTATTATTGGAAATAAAATTAACTGTAGATTACGGTATTTTTAAAGAGAACCCCAATTAGCACAATAGGTAGAACAAAAACTGGGAAAATCCTAATAGGAAGCTAAAGATTTTAGTTTTTGTTAAAATGAAAATTTTCACTATTCAATCAAATATTTATTAAGAGACGTAATGCAATGCTTTTTGGACTTAAATAGACTTTTAATGCTTTTTGGACTTAAATAGACTTTGCTGTAAGCAATCCCACAATTCCCAAAAATAAAATAAAAATTTCCAAAAATGGGATTTTTACAGTTTTTGCTGCCATGTCTACATTTAAAGCGGGGATTGGAAGAGAATTATCCAAAACATTAGGTATATGTTGAGGTTTCTACAACGGTTTCCGCTACCAAATTGGAGGCGTGTACAATTTTTAACAGTGGGTTAAATTTTATATTTGACTTAAAAATGTGGTAAATTTAGAAACGTAGGGGGGAAAAGCTTTCGTATAAAAACACCTATCGGAATAGTATGCACACTTTATATGTTCAGAAAGAATATATTTATCTGAAGGTGAAAGACTGTTTTGTGCATTTTGGAGAAAAAAATACCAAAAAATTTTATTTTTTATTTTATTTCTATTGTAAACGAATGTAGTTTTTAAGTATAACAAGATATTGCATTAATTAATTAAATTAATTAAATCGAGAATTTATTTAGTTAACCAATGTCTTAAAAAAGAAATTGGCCCCGATTTATTTGAGCTATTCGCAAACAACTGGAATTTCACATTTTCAAATGGAAATATCTAAGGAACTATTAGAGATAACAAACACATGTAAGCATGTTTTCTGTTAGTATCTACTAACAGATTACAAATAAGTCAATTTTTTCAAAATTGTATATGCTAAAAGTTCCCTTTTTTGGGTGGTCATATTGCTGCCCCGGGGGGCTTCAAAGGTTCAAAATCAAGAATTAAGCTCGATGTTACGTCACTTATGCCTGTCCCAAATTTCATTGCAATCGGACAACTAAGTAAGAAATAGCCGAATTCTTTCCAAAAATTTGTGATACATTACACTGTACATTGTTAGACTAAAGTTTAGACAAATAAATTAGAAAAATAAACAAAAATCTAAAAATAGAATATTTGTGTTTGTTAGTGTTGGTCATTTCTAAATTAAATTTGTCAAATGCATATTAATTAAAAATTAATCGCGACTGTCTATATGATGTGAAAAATAACACTGTACTAAAATATATTATAAAATTTGCCATGTGGCGATGTCTCAACTTAAAAAACGCAAAAGTTGTCAACCCTGAACGTAAAAACCATACGTCAATTTGGTAACATTGTGAAATAGAGACGGAGGAGATTAGAAAAATAAACAAAATCTAAAAATAGAATATTTGTGTTGTTAGTGTTGTCACTTCTGAGTATAATATACAATAACAGAAAAAGCTAAAAGAAAAGAAAACTGCACTTTAGCTGCATTAAGTTCGAGGCCATACTTGGGTGTGATCGCTAAACGGTCATGACTTGGTATTGTTACGTTTGTAATGTAAGATAAGCGCAGGTTTGATTCCTAAAGCCGCATGTTATTGAAAAATTTATCATATAGAGACAATCTGACAATTAGACACAAATAATAATACAATTTAAATGGAAAATCACTGATGAAGACTGTCCATAAAAAAGTCAGAAACTAGTCTAGTCTGATTTAAAAATTAATAGTGTTTATAATTTTTAGAGAAAAACCTTTATTCTTCTTCTTAACCTCAACATTTCTAAAATAAATAAAGTCATTTCAAAAAAGATCCTGATGTCTTTTACTTAAAATACACTCAAAAAATCGCGAGTCAATGCAAATTTATAATTTAAATATCTTTTTATTTTGATCTAACTAACCTATGAAAACGGAGTATACCCCAACATTAAGTTAACATGTCCCGGGGTTTTGGCATGTCATTCTCACATAATTGCTATGCTATATTTACTTTTAATTAAAAAATGTTTAACCCTGAATTGCCTGGGGATGAAAAATATCCATAAAACGTAATTTATATTATGACTACAAGAGTTTTAAGCCTTACAATTTATACTCCAAGTGATACAAAAAATTATTTTCTGTTTTCACTTTTTTTAACCATAAAACCCTATGAGCAAATTTAGAGAATTGCCTCTTTCAGAGGTTGATAAAATTTGGCTATGTGGTAAACTAACGAACCAGCGCAATTCTTTATTTTACCAAGATTACCTTTTAGTTGGGATAAAAAAATGGCACCAGTTTCTTTTATTTTGGTTTTTTCAAATTTATTATAAAGAAAATATATAAAAATGGGTATCGAATTAAACGTAGTTTAAAGATCTAGCTAACGATCTACCGATTGTTTTATTGAAAAAAATTTAGTTCACGTTAAAATTAGTTGTTTTGCTCTCCTGCAGAATTGTATTTGTGTTGATATGAGCTATTGAATATAGGCCCCCGATATTCACATAGTGCACTACCAATTTCAATATTTTTTTTGCCACGCATGGGAAAATCGATATGCATATTAAATAGGAAACCGACCCATATGTAGTTAAACTGCGTACTCAGATTTTCGTTATCACATCCTAATTCCTTACAAAAGCATGTTTAAAGTTAAATTTTTAAACAAATTATTTAAATATTTGTACTTATTATATGTTATTAATATGGACATCAACTGAAAGATAATAATTTCGGCTATTCTAAAAAATTATTTGAAAAATTACGCTTATTTTCGAACCCCTCTGATTCCCAACTTGAAATTTTTATATGCTGTAAGTGGTACTTTGAATTAATTGCAAACTATCTATATATATAAAACTCCGTTTCTGTTTGTTTGTTCTCTATACAAATTTTCAATTCTCATCGGATTTTCTTGAAATTTGGCATGAATAATCCTCAGACCTCAGCTTAGATCGTAGTATATTTTTCATCGACCACGCCCACTTATACGCCTACTTTTGACAAAAAATGTAAAATTAACATTTTCACCTTTTTCAACTTTTTTCGTTTATTTTCGAATACAAACTTCTTAGAAACTTTTAACGGATTTCTTTGATATTACTCACATATATTCTACGTTTCCTGAGGAAGGCCTCAGTAAAAGTTTCATTACCATAGCCCAATTCAATACCGAATTTTGATCAAAAACGTCAAAATCAAAAAATTCCACTATTTCTAATAAAGCTTAGTTTTTTAATTTGAAAGCATTAAATCCAATCAAGATATTTTAGGAAAAACCATTTCGTTTTTAAGAATTTTTTTCCTTCCTATAATATACCTACTGTTTTTTCGCAATGTCTTTATGATTTCATTTTTTTAAAATTATATTTTTCCTTACCGTTTTTGGCAATAACAAGTCCATTAAAAAAAACAAAAAAAAAATTCTTTAAGGATAAACTTTTTCGAAACCATGCACTAAAATCAATATGAGACATCTTTATTGATAAAGCACATTGATTTATAGTCGTGAATTGCTACTGAAAGCGTCATTTTGTATTCAACATCTTTAAAGATAAAATAATTTTAATTTTGTAACCTTATTTCATAAATTTCAAACTGATTCTGCAAAACACAACAGAATTAAGTCGTCTATTTCCTAGCTTAAAATTTGTTCTGCATTCAAAAATCACAGTTGACCCGGGAAACACCGGGCACTTCAGCTAGTATTTCGAAATATTCGCGAATAAAGCACATTATTTTACTTTCATTATCCATTTGGGGAAAGAAATTAATTTTTGTGCAATACTATTTAGAGAAGATGATTTGTGATCTTTAAATAGTCACCAAAATTTGTAATTTGCTGTGGACGTATTCAATAGTTATGATAATTCAATTAGTGTATATTTCTCACACATTTGATTAAAAACCTTCCACTTCGAGTAGCGACTAAACGCGAACTGTAACAAATTTTCTTTTTTATTAACTAGTAGAATATTTATACCGAGTTTTACAAAAATCAGAAGCGGGTAACGTTGAAAATGCCTTTTTTTGTGCTCATTATTTTTAAAATTTCCCAATATGAAAAATCCAAATCTCTTAATGGAGTCGGCAAATATAGGGTTGTCTTTTTAGTTTAATTTAGTTATCTTAAAATCCAGTAAATTCACAAATATTACCTAATTTTTGTTGTTTTAAAAACTGATTTCAATAACAAACTTTCATAATTACCATTATAATGACGTGATTGTTGTTGTTGCCAAATGTCTGTAGTAAAACCAGTTAGAACACAAATTAACCATATGAACGTCACGATTAGACGCCAAACTAATTAATTAACTAATATTTTTAGAAAAGAATTTAAATCCCAAAAATATTTTAATAGTTAATGAAATTTTGGTGTTCATAATTTATTTTTTTACTTTTTTTTGTGGCCAAATACAAAAACCAGTTAATTTACTTGAACATTGTTCAGAATGGTTTTTTAAAAATGTGATTAACATACGTTTGCACACAATTTATAAATAAAATTAACAAACAAAAGCAAAACACATAATAAAGGGTGATTTTTTGGAACTTTATTTTTGGCAACACTGTTTTTGGCAGCTTAGCTGTTTTCGTGTAATATGTTACTGTTAAACATGTTCAGTTTGGTCTATAATTTAACCATGAATCGACTTACAAACGAACAACGCTTGCAGATTACTGAATTTTAGTATCAAGAAGAAGAAAGTGCATCTGCACTTCCTTCTTCTTGATAGAAGTGCATGATGCACTTAAGAAAGTGCATCGTGCACTTCTTCCAATTTATGGTCAGTTTGGGCGACCTTCTGAGGCGGCTATTCGGAATCTTGTGTCTTAATTTCGCACCAAATTTACATTATTGGACATTAAATAACCAACACGCATACGTAGAGTGAGGACAGACGCACATATCGCAGCTGAATCAGCCAGTGTTGTTGATGACCGTGAATTATCGACTCGGCGACGTTTAGCAGCAATTGGGCCTCTGTTACTCCACTACGTGTAAAACCTTTTAAAATACAGCTAGTGCAAGAATTGAAGCCAAACGACCTACCTTAACGGTTAACTTTTGGTGAATGGGCGCTGCCAAAGTCGGATGAAGATCTACTTTCGGAAAATTGTGTTCAGCGACGAAGCTCATTTCTACCAATGCATCCCGAAAAATGCACTGTTTGGTGTGGATTACGGGCCGGTGGCATCATTGAACTGTACTTTTTCAAAGACGACGTAGGCAGCAACGTTACTGTGAATGGCAAGCTCTACTGTGCAATGAATACATTTTTTTTTGCCCAAAATGGAAGAACACGCACACAGCACGCAAAACAATGGAACAATTGGGAGGCGAGTTCGGTAAACAGCTTATTTCACGTTTGGGGCTGGTCAATTGGCCGCCTAGATAGTGCGATTTAACGCCTTTAGACAATTTTTTGTGGGGCTAAGATAAGGCTCATGTCATAGGGACAAGCCAGCAACGGTTGACGCACTGGAAGCCAATATTGAAGAATTTATTCGTGAGATACCGGCCGAAATGTTGGAGAGAGTATGCCAAAATTCGACCCAGCGTATTAATTATTTGAGGCGTAACCGCGGTCAACATTTACATGAAATCATTTTTAAACATTGAATTATATAAATCGTTCTATTGACTCAAATAAAGATTTCATACATTGCTCTAAATTTTATGTGTTTTTTTTTTTAATCAAATCTAAAGGCTCTTAAAAAATCACCCTTTACATTTCAATTTGTTTGTTGTTTATGATTATGTGACAACACCTTCTTTATAAGAATGTGTTAATTGTTTTGGAATTTTTCTTTTAAACATAAATGATTTATTTGTTTTTTTTTTTTTGTTTGATAGGATGTAGTTTTTGACGGTGTGATTTCTATTCAAATTCAGATATTATTATGAATCTTTGCAATTTACAACTTAGTTTAAGCCCTTTACTAGAAGAAACTCCAAGAAGAGTCCGTTCATGTGTTTCCACATATTGGTTTGAAATTTGGATATGTTAAAAAAGAATCAAAAATTAAGAGACCCATATTTTTTTAGCTGCCCAATCTCACATTTAGGTGTTAATAAGTGGATTAAAAAATTAACCAATTTTCTGTTTTTTTTTCGGTTTTTTTTCATATTTCTGCCAAAGAAACTCTATATAAATTTGGTATCTAGATTGTTGAAAAAAATGTTAGTTACATTATACAGTAAAACTCGCTTAAGACGAACTCGGTTAAGACGAACCCTCGGTTAATACGAACTAATTTAAAAGTCCCGACGTTTTGGCAACAATTTTCATATAGAATACATCTTTTTATACGAACTCGGTTAATAAGAACCCTCGGTTATTACGAACTGTTTTAAGCAGTCCCAAAAACTCGTTTTCAAACAAATTACCATGTTTAGTACAAATTACCATGTTTATCCGTTTAATGGAATAGACCTAATATGAATTTCATATCCGTGGATGACTTTCTAGATAGAGATGCTAATGTTTTGACGTCACATACTTTATTAGGTGAAGAAATATTGAAAATATCGGGCGTTGTGGTGTAATAGTTAGCGCGTTGGACTGTTACACAGAGGGTCCCGGGTTCGATTCCCGGTGACGACAACATCAATTTAGAAAAATTATATGTATGAGTTTTCTATCACTTATATGTATCGCTGAGCCTACCTTCGGTGTTCCCATAGCACTTAACCCCACCGAAGTAAAATAATGAATCAGGGCTATGAAACAAAAAGCTATAATAAATTCACCAACTCTACATCAGGTGGCGAGCAACAACTGTTCTAAGACTTATCTACTCGCGCAATTACAGTGTTGCCATGTTTGAAGCCCTTCATATTTCACCACCTTTCGTCTCTCCACTATCCCCTTTCCAAAGAAAGCAACACATTAATTAATAGGAAGAATTTCCTGAGTGTTGCTTCTCTTTGCAAAAAAAAATAGAAAAACTTATAACGAATGAAATCGTTAATTCAGTCATTTTTTTTTTTTTTTTAATTAAGAATTTTAATTGAATTTTTAATTGTGAATGCATGAAATGCTGATTTTATTTTTTATTTTTTATTTATGTAAAAATCTTGTTTTTGTTTTAATAAATACATATTTTTTATCGTTAAAAAAACCGCTTAATACGAACCTGGGTTAAGACGAACTAATTTTTTTGGTCCCTCGGAGTTCGTCTTAACCGGGTTTTACTGTACTAAATTTGATTAGAATATACCAAAAATTTTGTTAATATTACAATTTTTGTTTGCTATTTTCAGTCTACAAATATTTAGTAAAAGTGTTTTGCTTTACAATTAACTAAAATTTATATCGAATATAACTAAATTTTGTAATGTTAATAGATTTATTTTTGCTGTTCTTATTTTACTAATATTAAGCAAAAAAATCTGCTAAACTTAGCAGTTTTATATGCAAGATAATTTTTAACTAATTTTTAGTAGCTTTTTCTGATATTTTTACAGGTTAATTTTTATGAGTGCAGGAGCTGCATTCAATCAAATTATTCGTTACATATATGTAACACCATGCAGTAAAGGGTTGTAATGTTGTAAATATTAAATTTAACTTTATAAAGTGTTATGTTTTCTTAAAGTTTTGCGTACACTAAGGATATTATGTAGGTAAATACCACTGCAAATGTAGCTAAAAACAAATGAAATTTCATTTAAAGAAAGGACGACTTACATTTCAGTAAATTCAACTAACACTGTCATTTGTTTTAAATGTTCAAAAAATGGCTAACAATTGTAGTAAAAGTAAACCACATGTTAGTAAAAAATAAACAAACATTTATTTTTTTTATTATTTTAAATAACAAAAAACGACTGTAAAAAATTAATGTAAAATCATTAAACAGTCATTTAATGTGGTTTGTTTTTTTTAATGAACTACAAGGTTAGTAACAAATTTAATTTAAATGACTAGCATTTACATTAAAAGTAAAGAAACTCTATTACAACACAAACAACTACATATTTTTAAAGCAGAAGTTCCCTGATTGTACTAGTTAGAAACAATATGAAAATGTACGTTAGTGGATTAAAACTTGTCGCATGGAACTTATTTGTTTCTAAGTGGGATATAGCGAAGAGCAAACATAACTGCAGTTGTATTTAAAATCATTAAATTTCTAGCTTTGCAAAATTTTTGCTATTATTTAGTAAAAGTTTTTGTTAATTTTAGCAGACTAAATTGGTATTTTGAATTAACTAAAATTGAATTGAACTAGAATATAGCAAAACAATCTGCTAATTTTAGTAGATTTTTCTGAAACGTAATTTTTAGTTAATGCAGCTTTTTTGTGCAGGTTTTTTTTCTATAAGTGTAGGCCAGAACGTGTGTCCTGGATTTTAATTGTTTTTAAATTTAAGTGGGACTCAGCGAACAAAATGTATTTTTTTTTTATTTACTAAAACTAATTAGAATTTAATTGGTATTTTATTGCAATTTTATTTAAAATCATTAAATTTCTAACTTGCAAAAACTATGATCGTTTAATGCTTGACTAAATTTCTACCAAATGATATCATGATCTCATATAAAACGTAAAATAGAATCGAACTTTTTATATCTGTCGATACATTGTATATGGAAACTAACTGTTACTATATTTATAAATGAAATATAGACAAAAAGTCACTAAATTTTCTGTATTTGCACAAAATGGGCAAAAAACATGAAATAAAAATACAAAGTGTAATCAAAAACTAAACAAACATTAAATCGTTTTGCGAACAAAATTATCTAAAACTGAATTGCATACAAATTGTTGTATTAGACTTTTCTATGGATGTGGGCCATTCCATGTGAAATCAATCAAAAATAGGTAAACATTTTCGGAACAACCTCCAATTTGTATGAAATTTGATTAATTGTTGTAAAATTTGTCACTAATTGAAAAATTGGCATATACAAATTTTTAGCCACCTAAGTCGACAGGGCCGAAAATACTTACGGTCACAATTTTTTCCAAAATCTCCAAGTCGCGACACTGTTGCACCTTAAAAACTCAATATTTTGGGTTCTATGGTAGCTATAAAGCCCATTTTTTTTTTGTTTTAAAGCCCCTAATAAGCTTTACAAGACTGTTATTACCAAAAAAAAAATTAGGGCTGTTTAGTGGGGAATGTATTCCCCGATTTCTTTAAAACTTGGGATTCTCAAAGAGTAAGTCACAAAGAACATATCCTGAAAATTGTATCTTGGGGCAGGGTCCTTCCATGTCATATCAATCACAATTAGTTTACTTGCAAAAAAATTAGGGTACCTAACAAATTTAAAGGTCGTTGCAAAGGGTGGGGGAAATAGGGAGAATGTATCCCCCGATTTTTTTTTTTTTTTGTAAAGAGAAGCAACCCTCAGGAAATTCTTCCTGTTAATTAATGTGTTGCTTTCTTTGGAAAGGGGATAGTGGAGATATGAAAGGTGGTGAAAGATGAAAGGCTTCAAACATGGCAACACTGTAATTGCGCGAGTAGATAAGTCTTAGAACAGTTGTTGCTAGCCACCTGATGTAGAGTTTATTGAAGCTTTTTGTTTCATAGCCCTGATTTATTATTTTACTTCAGTGGGGTTAAGTGCTATGGGAACACCGAAGGTGGGAGCAGCGATACTTATAAGTGATAGAAAACTCATACATATTATTTTTCTAAATTCATGTTGTCGTCACCGGGAATCGAACCCGGGACCATCTGTGTAACAGTCCAACGCGCTAACCATTACACCACAACGCCCAGAAATTGGTATTGATCAAAAAGTGTTCTGATGATGGGAAGCTAGAAAATTCCCGAAATAGATCTAACAACACATTCCTGAAAGTGGTTAATTAATGAATTTGAAAACAAAAACTCTATAGTTTATTTGTTAGGACAATATCCTAATAAAGAAATATAGAGTATGGCCTCGAACTTGAATAATTTTCATTTTCATTGCACAATTAAAGGTCGGAAAAAACATAATTTTTATTTTTAATAAAAATTATATCAAACTTGTATTTATTTGTAACTATTTCAGAACACTAAAAAAGTGAAATTACATTTAATTTATTTTCAAAGTCATATTTTTCGGAAAATATTTAAAGTTGTATTGAATTGCTAACAAAATTCCAAGAATATTATAAAAAAAAATTATCTTTTAAGGGCAATTTTTTAATTTTTCAAACATTGTTTAAATTTGATCTCAGGTCAACTTTTATACATCCACTATTTGTGGATTTGACACATCAGTGTAAAGCGAAGAAGAAGATTGTGAATTTTAAATATTTTTCACCACTAAACTTTTTAATCTAATTTTAATAAAGTATTTTTCTTATTTCATGAAGTATTATCATTATGAAGAATTTTTTGTTTTTAATTCCATTAGATAATACATTTTTTTTATTGATAAGCCAAAAAGTTCGTTGCAAAAACCACAACATTTTAATTTTTAAATTTAAATAACTTTTAAAGTACAAGAAATAATGTTTTTGTTTATCTTACAACATTAATTACTCCAGCTAAAAAGTTTAGATATCAGTCCACAAAGTTACACGCCCCCAAAAATATATTTTTTATACACGAGGCAGTCAACTTTGACAACCTGTAAGTACACCCTGTACAAAAACAGGGTGATTCAATCACAATATTTTAAAAGAGTGATACCTCTTTTACAATTTCCAGATTCAGTTACACCGATCACATCAAAAATTTAGAAGTTCAATATCTATTGGCATTATTTTTTTCAAACTTTTTACTGAAAATTTAAATAAAGTCTCACTATAGCCCATGCTACAGTAGATACACATTAAAAGTTAAAAATTTATAGCCGAAGCGTTTTAGGGACACAAGGGAGTTTCAATAAACTAAATTTAAACTACACTACCACCAAAAAGGTTACAGTTTTATTTTTGCTGTTAAAGTTTTGTTTGAAAAATTGTAACCAGATCGATAAGTGACCTGAATTAAGTTAAAGTTTAATAGGTGTGGCGAATTAATAGCGAATGCGCTCTATTCTACCCTACATTTGTATATACAAAATTTAAGTTAACGTTCCACATAGATGAACAGACATTAATAAAAAATAAACTAATGTAAAGAAATATTATACAAAACAAAAAACTCTAAATGTTACACTAAAGTGTAAAAATGTATGTTTGTGTGTGAATTTTGTTTGTTGGTTTTTACATTCAAGTGTTTAATTGTGCTACTGACTGAATAAAATATATTATTGTTGTTTGGGAACTTTTATTTTTATTTTTTTTTTATATTTTTTGGTATTAAAATGTTCTTTTAATGTGGTTTTGGTGCATATTGTAATTGTATATAGTAATAATGATAATGGGCGAATGTATAAAGTTACATTTAAAAGAGACCATTCATTACATAAAGTTTAATGAACTCAATAATATTTTCATTGTATTTCAACGAGATGTCAAAAAAAACTATGACTGGAAAGTATATATGAACATATATTGGAGTACCCAAAAAGAAAAGTTGTTATATTTCTTGCTCCCCGCACATTTTATGCTACATTGGGTGTAAAATAAAGATTTGCGAAAAACTGAATTTCTATCGCTCAAACCGGCCATGAAATTTTGACTTTTTGACCTAAAAAATGCACTAAAAGTGGTTAATGGTTTGTTGTATTGCAACTTTGCTAATAATGCGTTTTCGTTAAAAAAACTGAAACAGCAATTATATTTCCCATAGATACTTTCGACCTATATGTGAAAAATCGTAATGTTTTTCATGACCAAATTCAAACATTTGTAAAAAACATTTTTGTGAGGCGATAAATTTGTTTGCTCACAGCAGCTAATAGAGTATAATAAACAGTTTTAGAAAAGGTTTGGTTTTCTAAATATATATATACATATATATATATATTTTTTTTTTCTCGTGCTCTCTTTTATTTATTTTTCCCAACCAATTAGTTAGTCAATAATTAAACTTTGAAGCCTATATCTCAAAAACTCCATTCAGGGAACTTCTGCTTTAAAAATATGTAGTTGTTTGGGTTGTAATACAGTTTCTTTATTTTTAATGTACATGTTAGTCATTTGTAGAACAAATTCAAATTCATTTAAAAAACAAACCACATCAAATGACTGTTTTGTGATTTTACATTCATTTTTTGCAGTAGTTTTTTATTATTTAAAAAATAAAATAAAAATAAATGTTTGTTTATTTTTTACTAACATGTGCTTCATTTTTATTACAAATGTTAGTCATTTTTTGAACATTTAAAAACAAATGACAATGTTAGTTGAATTTACTGACATGTAAGTACACAGTAAAAGTTTTAGTTTAATTTTAATGCCGAGCAGGTGTGTATATATAACAAATACAAAAAGAATTAAATCTATTCCATTAGGGTATACTTTTAAGCTTCTCTTGGTGTTAAAACAATTCCCACAAGTATTTCAATTTACACCACGCGGTTTCAGATATAAACTCCTTCGGAATTAATTTCCAATTTAATTCCAAAGGAGTTTAGAATTAACACCGTTTCAAGTTTTAAAATTAAACTCCAACTTTTTACTGTGTAGTCCTTTCTTTAAGTGAAATTTCATTTGTTTTTAACTACATTTGCAGTGGTCTTTACCTACATAGTATTCTAAGTGTAGGTATCATAGATCAAAATTTTATGTTAATTTACATTTTTTTAAATGTTTAAAAAAATTGATGTGTATGTAAAAAAAAGTTGTCACTACGCTGATAATAAGTCATGCATAAAAATACCAATAAATGTCAAAATAACAAAAAATTTCGTAAAATAAAACAATATTTGTTCATTTTACGAAAGTTTTTGTTGTTTTGACATTATTTTCGTATTTTTAGCATGGATGATTATGAGTGTAAGAAAGTGTCCACTTATGTACATCGATATTCAAAATTTATATTAAGTGTTTGCTATTCAACAAAAAAAATTTTTTTTTTCTAAAAACTCTATTTGTAATGAGAAAAACTAACTTTTACAATAAATAAAAATAACCTTCTAATATCAGTTCTTCCGCTCATTACCACACAGAGATAATTTCTTGGACGAGTTTTAATAAAATTTTTTCACTAAACAAATGAAGTTTTCTTCACAGTGTGAAAATAATTCATCTGTTTATTAAATCTACTTATAATGGAGCCTTTTCATTAGTCGTATGAAATTTTTAATTAATAAAATGAAACTTTACCTTAAATTTTATGAAAAACTGCATTAATTTAATGAAACGTTTCAATGTACGAGTTTTAGTGACATTTCATAGATCTAATGCAAAAAAAAAAACAATTATGTCAAGCAGATAAATAATTCTCTCAGTGCTGAATATTTACTCGCAACATTACGTTAGTTCGCAATGTCATAAAATTAATAGGTACACATTACCCTATCGCATACAAAAAGTGTCAAAATAATGGGTACCCATTGCCCTCTCACTGACAAATATACAAAAAATAATAGTTACCCATTACCATTGTGAAATTGTAAACAAAAATAATGTTGCGAGTAAATAATGCTAATGAGCTGAAGCCCTATTTTTGCTGGGTTATTTTTATATAGAATGTAAGTTTTTCGCATTACAAATACATTTTTTAGCAAAAGTTTATTTTAAATAACAAACACTTAACACAAATTTTAAATGCCAATGGTCATAAGTGGAGACTTTGTTAATAGCAACTTTTTTTTTTAACAATTTATGGTATGTTATATGAACGGACCCATCACGTGATATATTCTTTAATACCGATCATGAGGTAGGTACTTTAGGAACCAAACCTGAAAACCTAACCACAGGATTGAAACTTTCAGCCCCATCAAGTGGGAGAGACTTTTAAGCCGGTCACGTGGTAGATGGTTTAGCAACCGGTCCTCTCTTCACCTATCATATGATTAGTATTTTTCCCTGCAGGGTATATATATGGGATTTGATATTGATTTAAACGTTGTTTATTTTATTTTTAACGGATATTTATTTTAAATTCAAAACAGAAAAATTCTTATAAAAAAGTCATTCACAAAATAATAAAATTAATATATTTTTTAAATTTTCAAAAGACATTAAAATATTGGGGAAGTCTCCACATTGCAGCATTCCAGAGTTAGTGACCGAACATTAAGCCAAAAAAAAATGTATCTCATTGTAAGGTTTTTGTATTTTCGTCTTGGAAAAGAAGATATATTTTTAAAAACTCAAACCTATTTTAAAACTGCAGTTAATACTCTATTAGCTGATGTGTAGCAAACAAATATATCAAACCCCAAAAATTAATAAGAGCCGTTCAAAAAAAAAAATCCAAAAATTTTGATTTTGATTGCGAAAAACATCACGATTTTTCATATGCAGGTCAAAAGTTCTGTTTGTCATAATAACACTGATAACACTTTATAATGAAAACCCATAATTTAAAAAGTAGTAGAACAACAAACCTATTAAACATTTTTAGTCAAAATTAAAAACGGCATAGACGGTTTCCGCAATAGAAATCCAGTTTTTTTGCAGATCTTATCTTTTACACCGAATCTATCATAAATGCGTGAGAGTGAGATAAAACAACTTTGCAATATTCATATATTTCATTAGTACTCTAGTGCATCAGTTCCCACCAACTTTTTCTTCAAGGTTCGAGGACCACCAATTTTTTTTCTTCATATATTGAACAAAATGCAAAACCAAACCCAATTACGATGAACTCCGAGGGACCAGAAAAACTAATTCGTTATAATCGTGGTTTACAGTAGCAAAATTTCTTTAAATTTTTTTTATTGACCACAAAATATAAAAAAATTATATAAACTTAATTAAATATTGTGACACTATTTCATTTGATTTCAGAAATATATAGTTTTCGATACATTTGAAGAAGAATTTCTGTGTTCGGTTCAAAATTTGGTACAATTCAAAGAAATTTTGGGAAGATTTTCAAAATTTTGGAAATTTAGTTTAAAAATTGGAAATTATATGAAAATGTATGTTCTGGACTTACAAGAACAATTTATCTTAACCGAAGGTTCGCGTTAAGTAGGTTCGTATTAACAGATTTTACATTAAAATTAATACCAAAATGACAGGACTTTCAAATTATTTGGTAATAACAGATGATTAATCTTAACAAAATTCATCTTATACAAGTTTTACTGTACGAGACTTCTAGAAAAAATCATTAAAATAACAAAATTTTGATGAAATTTATAAACTTTTTAGACAATTAAAAATTCTTTTAATTTTTTTTTTTGTAATTTTCGTGAACGAAATTTTTTTTTTATGAACAACATTCATATAAAATATTTAGTTTTAATTACAAATGAAACAGGAAAAACAACTATGAAAAAAACATTGTAGAGGTGAATAATATTTTGTTGAAGTGAACAACTTTTTTGGATGAATACAAAAATTTTTTTTAGTAAGGTTGAGGTTAAGAAGAAGAATAAACGTTTTTCTCTAAAAATTTAAAACACCATTAATTTTAAAATCAGACTAAACTAGTTTCTGACTTTTTAATGGACAGGCAGGCGTCATCAGTGATTTTCCATTTAAATTGTATTTTTATTTGTGTCTTACAATTGTCAGCACCCTGCCGCCTGTAAGAATCAAACCTGCGCTTCTTCTTACATTACAAATGTAACAATACCAAGTCATGACCGTTTAGCGATCACACCCAAGTATGGCCGCGAATGCAATGCAGATAAATTGCAGTTTTCTTTCCTGTTAGCTTTTTCTGTTGTTGTATATTATACTCAGAAGTGACCAACACTAACAAACACAAATATTTTATTTTTAGATTTTTGCTTATTTTTCTAATCTCCTCCGTCTCCAATTCACAACGTTACCAGATTGACGTATGGTTTTTACGTTCAGGGTAGCCAACTTTGCGTTTTATGTTGAGACATCGCCACAGGGCAAATTTTGTAATGCCTTTTAGTACAGTGTTCTCTTAACGTCATATTGACATTCGCAATTAAATAATATGCATTTGACAAATTAAATTTAGAAAGGTTGAGGTTAAGAAAAAAAATATTTTTGTTCATCGAATAAAATTGTTTCTGAGGCAAAAAAGCTGTTTTAGTGGTTTTCGAGCCGTGATCGCCATTTCAAAAGACAGACGGACATCGCTAAATCGGCTTAGAATTTCATAAGCATTAATATTTCGATGAGTTACAAACGGAGTGACAAGCTCCTCCAGACACTGTGATGAGGGTATATATTATCACAGTGTGTGGAGAGTATAAAAATATGCAAAAGTGGGTAAATTTCAACATTCGTAGATTCGGATCATTATACACAGATAGAATTTTGTTCATTGTATTAATGAAATCCTTCATTAATACAATGAATTTTTCATTAAAAAGTCCCCAAAGAAAGTTTCATTGGCTCAATGAAATATTTTTCATTAATCAAATAATAATTGAAAAAAATATTTTTTTTCTTGTTTCATATTTATTTTGTGTTAATTTTTTCTTTTTTATTATCTTATATTTATTTTCCGTTTTTTTTATCTCCCTGAACACGACTTGAACCCGCAACCATCACCATACAAACAGCACCGCCTTACCAATTGACCTAAATTACAAAACCAAAATGATGTGCTTATTTATACTTTTGTAGGAAAATATTTTTTTTCAATAGTTGAAGCGCCTCCAGTGGAAATTTTATGGAACTTATTGTTTGCTGTACAAAAAATATTTATGTAAAAATGATTGCATATTTTAAGGATCAAACAAATACAGTTAATGAAAATTTCATTCAGTCAATGAATTTTTCATTAATTTAATAAAATGTTTCATTCAACCAATGAATCCAAGTTAATTAAAGACATTAATTAATAGTATGAAGGAAAATCCTATTATTCCAATGCATTTTAAGTGATAATGTTTTATACTTCGGATTACAATTTATTTCCAGTGTCAAATATAATTGAATTTGTTATTTATTTATTTATTTATTTTTAAAATGCATTTTTTCTAAAATTTGGCCACTCTCGATTTAAAAAAAAAAAGAATGCATACATGCCAAATATGGAATTTTTACCAAAAAGTTGGAAATACACTTTTTTGGTCTTAGGGTTTAACAATTTTATTGATTTTTTAAACAAATCGTGTACACTGAAATAATTATCGTTCATGATATTAATGAAAAAATTTTATCGAATTTTTTTTTTTTTCGTAGTTTCAATGAATTCTTCATTATATCCAAGACATTTTATTAATATTAAGAAATTTTTCATCAACTTTTTTTATCATAAAATTTTATAGTTTCATAAAACATATTCATTTTCAATTTCATAAAATATCTCTTCATAATTTTAACGAAAATTTTCTTTGAAGCTATGAAATTATTTCAAAGCCTTATTTTTTTATTTTATCATAAAATTTCAGAATTTCTTTAGTTTTCATACATTTTAAACTTAAGTTTTAAGATTTAATTCTCAAGTGTTCGATATATTTTATAAAATGCTTTATTATTTCTATGTAGCCTTTTAATAATTTTGAACTTCTATGAAATTGTTTCAAAATCATATGAAGCGGTTCATTGGCTTAGTTCCAATACATTTTTTAAGTCATTCATGCAGGGATTTATTAACTCAAGAAACTTCTTAATATTAAACAACTTTATGAAATTGTTTCATAAATTCTATAAACGCTTCATTGTCGGTATGAAATATTAATTTTTTAGCTTTTTTTTCATAAATTCTACAAAAATTTCATAAACATTGATTTTAATGAAACCTGTTTCATAGATTATATGAAAAGTATCAATAGCGAGTTCCAGTGACAATTTTCATTATAGCGATGGATAAATTCATTACTGAAGTGAAGATAATTCTCTCAGTATAGTAATTTTATATAGAAAAAACCACAACTTGTTATTTTTATTTTATTTTTGGATTTATTAAATTATTTGTTTTAATACAAAATACTTCAGTATAATTGTCTGTCACACATCATAAAAATTTAATTAATAGCATTCAAGACCAATGAATTTAAAAATATACCATTCTCAAATTTAATTAAAATAATTATAAACAATTTATTGAAGATGAAATGTTAGATGTGCTTTTAAATGCATCTACATTGAAGACTATTTATTTGATTTGAAAGTTTTCAAAAAGTTTTGATGTTATAAATAGGGTTATAATTATGGAAGTTTATACACTAAGGAAGACAAAAAGATTCTCATAGAGTTTATTTTGTCTGTTGTATGTAATGTCTCGGTTGGAGTTAAGCCAATTAACTTTTTCTATTGCAGACAACTGAGGATTTGGGTGATGACAATGAAACAATTGTATTGTCTATCATGGAAATGATCAAAACTTTTTGAAAAGCAACAAATAAAGTCAAATATGAATATATTATATTAGATTTTTGTACTTGAGGTAGAACAATATTCTAACTAAATATATAAAAATATAGAAAATCCGCAAAAACAGTTTTTGCATTTTTAATACAAAAATTAAAACATTTTTGATTTGTAAGAATATTTCTTTGTGTGATAAATAAATATGCATACTCAAGTATTTGCTACTAAAAAGGTTCAAATTAACCCTTTAATGAAAATGAAAATTATTCAAGTTCGAGGCCATATACTCTATATTTCTTCATTAGGATATTGTCCTAACAAATAATCTATAGAGTTTTTGTTTTCAAATTTATTATTTGACCCTTTCAGGAATGTGTTGATAGATCTATTTCGGGAATTTTCTAGGTTCCCATCATCAGAACACGTTTTGAAAGCGGTAACAATCCCATGCCAAACCTCAAGCATTCATATGAACTAGTTTACTCACTACATGAGAACTAATATACATATGAGTTTGAAATTAAAGATTATAACCATTGACCTAGAAAATTCCCGAAATAGATCTATCAACACATTCCTGAAAGGGTCAAATAATAAATTTGAAAACAAAAACTCTATAGATTATTTGTTAGGACAATATCCTAATGAAGAAATATAGAGTATATGGCCTCGAACTTGAATAATTTTCATTTTCATTGCACAATTAAAGGTCGAAAAAACATAATTTTTATTTTTAATAAAAATTATAACAAACTTGTGAAAAAAGGCAGAGTACCGCCTAGTTTACTTTCCCTGTTTTGTTAACTAACTTAACAAAATATAAAAAATGAGAGAGAAACAAAAAAAAAAAACGTGTATTGAATATCCACCAGAGGTGGATCTTGCACATCAAACAAGTTTTCAATTTATTTTTTGATCAATGGTTATAATCTTTTATTTCAAACTCATATGTATATTAGTTCTCATGTAGTGAGTAAACTAGTTCATATGAATGCTTGAGGTTTGGCATGGGATTGTTACCGCTTTCAAAACGTGTTCTGATGATGGGAACCTAGAAAATTCCCGAAATAGATCTATCAACACATTCCTGAAAGGGTCAAATAACAAATTTGAAAACAAAAACTCTATAGATTATTTGTTAGGACAATATCCTAATGAAGAAATATAGAGTATATGGCCTCGAACTTGAATAATTTTCATTTTCATTGCACAATTAAAGGTCGAAAAAACATAATTTTTATTTTTAATAAAAATTATAACAAACTTGTTAACCCTTTAATTTTCATATTTTTTTTTCTAAAATAAATCTGATATTCAGGAGCAAACTTGTTCTTAAAAAGGTTAAAAACTAAATTTTTCGAACATAATATTTTAGTTGATTCGTATATCTTTCAAGTACATACATAAAAATTTTTAAGAATTAAATGTTTAGCTTTCCAAAGAAAGACATTTTACAATTGAAGACCTTATTGCGAAAACTTGATAAGCCAAATTTTTATTTTTAGTTCGTTTTCACCTTTTAAGGGTTGACAAAATGTCCAAAATATGACTTTTGCAGGACCGTATATACTGTAGGTACTTGTAATAAGTGTTTAAGTAAGATTTCTACCAAATATCAGTAAATGGATGCCTAGAAAGCAGTGAAAACACATAAAACATTAAATGTGGCTTATCATGTTTTTACAATAAGACCTTCAATTAATTTTTAAGAATATGTTATTTTTTCTATGGAAAAATTATACAAAATTTTTTTCAATAACTCCTTAATCATATTTAAACCCCGGGACCCAAAACAAACGTAAAAGAGTTGGTTTTTAGTAAAAATTATATATTGAGCAAATATGTATATTTTTTGCAATCACGAATTTCTAAATTTGTGAAAAGTGAATTTAAAAAACCATTTGCATAACAAATGCATTTCTTTTGGATGCTGAAAATTTCATTCCGCAAAAAAAAAAATTAGGGGAGTGTACCATTCAAATGCAATTTAAACGAACATTCTAACTTACACACTTTTTACATATTTCACATTTTTCAAAATAAAAAGTAAATCGCTTGCGTTTTTCGAAATTTCAGAAACTTAAAACGCTGATCTTTAAGTGGCTCTTTAGAGTTTCTGAATGCAACATTTTTATTGAAATCGTTAGACCCAATGTCAAAAAATCGCTTTTTTTGGGCGAACTATTGTCGCATGGCCAAAATATAAATTATTTTCCTTTATTATTTAATTTGATGATGTTTTTTTAGTTTGGCTCAAGGTCATAAATTAAAAACAAAATTCAAATTGTTCATGTTTTATTTTAAAATATTTAATTTTAATAAATTTTTTTTATTTTCTTTCTTTACAGATTGACCAAATCGTTTTCAAAACATCAACCACAACTAATGGAATTTCTACAAACTTGACTGATTTTTTCTTTAACTCTTAATATATTATTAAGAATAAACTTTGATACTAAATTTATATTTCCAATTTACTACAATTTTTTCTAATATAACAAAAAATATCCTCCACTTACAAATTGTTTAAGAAAATAAGTAGTTATATCCTTTCCCATCCCCCAAAAACATTTTCCTTATAACTGTCTAATACCGAAGGTATGCAGCGTTGTCCTTATATACATGAAATGCGAGAACGTTTATTAAACGAACAAAATCGTGAAACATTACCTTTGGAACAAATGGAGCGTGCAAATTTATTAGACAATCGACAATCAGCTGAATTACAACAGGTCGGCACTATAGTCAAGGTAGGGGCTAACAACAACAATTTACTCGTTACAAGGATTTGAACTAAAGAGAAAATGTCCTTTTTTTATTGTGTGTTAAAAAATTGTTATTAATGTTTGGTTTTTTCAAAACAAATTAATTAATATATTTTAAAATCTTTTTTAATATTACTTTATTTTTTTAATGGTGAACAGTTTACAGTTTATAGTTTGCTGCTGTATTTTTTCTTCTTCCTCGTTATGAAAATTATCCTTGCACGAGTAATGTTGGCCCTTTACTTTTGTTATTATATTTATTATTATTTTCATATTTATTCATTATTTATAAATTAAGTTGCTCAAATTCATCAACATCATAATTCTCAAACATAATTCATTAAATTTTTAAAAAATCAAATATAAATATTTGAAATCATCATCATCATACGATTAGATTACATTAACACATAAAAATGATACACATAAAATTATTTACAACAGCATAAAATTGGAATTGAATATTTAAAAAAATAATTTAAATTTAGATTAACACTAACATTAACATTAACATTAAAATTTTTACAAACACTTTCATCTACTGCTAACAAAATAACATTTTGTTTAAATATTTCATTCATTTGCATGATTTGTTTTTTAAATTGTTTTGTAATAACTTAAACATTTGTAATATATAAAAGAAAACGAAAAACTACCCAGCAAAATAAGAGCTGAGGAAGAAGTAGTAAAAACACCACATCTACTGATCCGGATGTGGTGCAAACTTAGGTGAAGCATACATGATTTTAACATTGCCGTGTCATTGGGCGGATGGAGTGAATATTAGGGTAGGCGTTTCTTCGCGTTTCTGATTCTTGGGATTGTACTGAGCAAAACAGTCCACTAGACCAAAAAATTATAGTATTTGTAATCTGCTTGTAGAGACTAACAAAGAGGGGTTATCTCCAATAGTTGCAAATTTGGTCCAACTAAGGTCCCGTTTTTTGTGAATTGCGAGACGAAACCGGGTCCAATTTGTTTTTTAAAATATTTGTTATTTAACAAAACCGAATAAAAAATTAAAGCAATATCTTAGATTAGATTATAATGTCACTATGCACCGCGACCAGAAATTGGTATTTTGTGCTGCCAGCGAATACACCCTATAGGTTCAGGCTCCCTACGAAGCCAATTATCCTACCAGGTGAACAGTTCCAAACGTCCGATGGCGTCACTATTCGATCACCAAAATAACGCACCCTCCTGTCGGAGAGCCTCGGACATTTGCAGAGAACATGCTCAGAGGTCTCGGGTTCCAATTCACAAAACCTGCACGTATCCGTAGAGGATCGTCCCATCTTGTACAATTGATACCTAAGGCCACAGTGTCCTGTGAGGTAACCCGTTACGGTCCTTAGTTCGCCCCTCGTCATAGACAAGAGTTTCCGCGATCTCTCCCCAGAGGGAGATATAAACAGCCTCGCCTGTCGTTGCCCAGGCGATCTGGCCCAATAAGCCCCAAACTCCGACTCCCTCCATCTTCTGAGCCTCTCTCTGACATACCCATTGGGTACGCCACAGAAGGGTTCCGGGCCAATGAATTGTCGACGAGCTCCGCAGTTGGCTAAACAGTCAGCCCGTTCGTTGCCCTCATGCCCCTCATGGCCTGGAACCCAGCCCAGTAATATCTTGGTCAACTCCAAAACTACATTCGTTTAAAGTAGAAATAATAAAAAAATATCGATTAAATTAGTTTTTCCCACTTGACTTACAATCTTAGAAATGCTAATGTTTACTAAACAATATTCTTCTGTAAACCATAAGGTCCTAGAACCGTATTTAAATCTTTTGTAAATCACACGAAACCGATTTTTCGGCACTGCGTGCAAACGAATGTCTCACTAAAACTTACAACGAAAGAAACTAACAGAGAGACTGACAATTGATTTTATTTTTAAAAGCCAATTAAATTATGTACACAAAATCCCACAAAATAAATATTTTAATTTTGGTAAAAGATGAAAATTTAACAGCTTTTTAAAGTACCTGTTTGTGGGTGCAAACGGTTGTCTCAGAGTGTGTGAACATCATAAGATTAATTAATTTCAAGTGCCTATATTTAATACAATAAATGAGATATTTAAATAATTTAAAAAGTCTTTGATTTAAAAAGTCATACTAACAAATGCTAACAAATTTTGCGAAAAATCAATTTTTTTTATATATATGTAGGATTTGATATTAAATAATCGAAGCCTTGTTGTTGATTTTATATAAAAATTGATTTTATTTTAAAGAATATATATAATTGACAATAAAAACTTCGTTCTGGTTCTTACGATGATTCAAAAATTAATCACTAATAAAATAATTCATTGACAAACTTGAAAAAATTAAACATCAGAAAACTTGATTAAAATAATAATTATAATACAAAGTGAAAACTACTACAGTACATTTAGCATCACCACACTCGGCCATCCTGCACCACATCCGACCCGGATGTCTGGTTTATCATACCACTCTGGTCCAAGGTTTCATGTGGTCTGCACTTGTTGATGTAGTCCCTGGACCTTCATGATCACCAATCTTCATAACATCATATCGATCGTTGCCTTTGTCTTTAGTAACTTCATATGGTCCATGGTATTTTGGTCGAAGTTTCATACCCCCACCAAACTGTGTTCGTGCAATGGACACCAGATCACCAACTTTATATTGAGTTGCGGCTTTTCGTTTCGTATCGTAAATTGATTTATTTTCTTGCTGCACTGCTGCTATTTGTTGTTTTGCCCTCATTCTAAGCTCTTCACGTTCTCTGTTAAATTCGGTCGCAACTTCAGCTTCAATGACTTCAGCAATGTTCATATCATCTTTTATATACATCGGAACTCCCATCATCAACTCAAACGGCGACGTTTTTATTGAACGATGTGTTGTTTTGTTCAGATACTGCTGAACTGCATTGACATGTTGATACCATTTTTCAGGATTGCTTACAGATAATTTGGAAAGGACAGAAATAATTGTTCTGTGCACGCGCTCGACCTGGCCATTGCCCCTTGGAACGCCAGTTGTAGTAAATACCAATTCAATGTTTTCAGTTTTGCAATGTTCTTGAAATAAATCCGCTGTAAACGCTGTGCCTTTATCTGTAATTATACGCCTAGGATTTCCGAAAATGTTTGTTAGTATCGTTAATTTACCTAATGTTTCAACGGAAGTAGTAGATTTTGTTGGGAATATCCACACAAACTTTGTAAATGAATCCACGATCGTCAATATGTGCTTGTAATTTTTGTTTGTTGACGGCATTGGTCCAACGTGATCCATGTGCCAAGTGTCCAGTGGTATGCTTTTCTTTTGGTATTGGGTGTAGAAAACCTTCTTGTTTGCCAGCTTTCCTTTCAGCCAAGATACATGGAACACAGTTTTTCACAACACTGTCAATCATTGTTTTCAGTTTTGAAATATAAAATTCTTTCTTAATAACATCTTCCATCTTTTTTTGCTTAAAATGTCCTTGGTCGTGGGTTTTTCTAACAATCCCATATTTCATCGCCTCAGGCACAACTAAAACGATATTGCCTTTGAAATTTTTGCACAAGAGCCCGTTCTGCATCACGTAGTTGTCATAATCACGTGTCTTTAGAACTTCGGTTATAGCCCTTATGTGTTCATCGTCTGCCTGTGCTGTCTTGATACCACTAATTAAACTAGCATCTTGAATCAAATACATTCTACTCAAGGCGTCAGCATGCTTCATCTTGTCTCCTGAATGATGCACTACTTCACAATCGTATTCTTGCAACATTAATGCCCAACGAGATATTTTTGGAACATCTTTCCTTCTCATTGTTGCCTCAAATGCCTTGCAATCTGTGATGATTTTAAATTTGTTCCCCAGTAAATAAACACGGAATTTTTCCACTGCTTTAACAACCGCTAGCACCTCCAGCTCATAGCTGTGGTATTTCTGTTCTGCTTCTGACGTCTTGATGCTAAGATAACGAACTGGATGCATCTTCCCATCATTGTAGTCACGTTGCATGAGTATTGCTGCAAATGCCCATTTGGATGCGTCCGTGTGTAGTTCAGTTTCTACACCTTGCCGAAATATTGTTAACACTGGCCTCTCTGATATAAGTTTCTTAAGAAGTTCAAATGAACGACGCTGTTCCTCACCGAAACTGAATGGCACATTCTTACGTAACAGATCACTTAATGGCTTAGCGATCAAAGCAAAATTTTGGATAAACTTACGAAAATATCCAGCCAAACCAAGAAATTGCTGTACCTTCTTTTCTGTCTTTGGTTCTGGATAATTTTTTACATCTTTTGTTTTAAGTGGCGATGGCTTGATTCGACCGTCTTCAATCTCGTAGCCCAAAAAATCGATCTTCGTTTGCAGCAATTGACACTTTTTCCACTTAATGTTCAAGTTGTATTCAGCTGCAATGCTTAAAACAAGTTTTAATCGCTGAACAGCTTCTTCTTCATTTTCCGCTAGAATAATCAAATCATCCATATAAATTAAAACTATGCCCTTAAGTATGAGTGGATTAAATATTATATTTATGAATCGTTGAAAAACTGCTGGGCTTGTACATAAACCAAAAGGAACCTTCAAAAATTCGTACTGACCTGCTGGTGTGACAAACGCTGTGTACTTACGACTTTCTTCTTCTACCGAAACGTGAAAAAATCCGTTCGCCAAATCAAGTGTACTGAAAACCTTACTATTTTGCAGCATATCTATCTGGTCCTCTATGACTGGCATTGGGTATTTATCTTTAATTATCTTCTGATTGAGGCGTCGATAGTCAACACATAAACGCTTCGTTCCATCCTTTTTGTTTACCAGCACTATAGGACTTGCATAATCGGATATACTTGGTCGAATGATTCCATCTGCAAGCCAAGAATTTATCTGTTTTTTCCACTTCAGCTTTTTCGACTTGAGGTAAACGGCGCGGTCGCTGTGCAACTGGAACATCATCGCATAAAACGATTTTCATACTTACTGGAGAGCTCTTGATTGGTTTTGGTTCATATTCGGTGATTAGCTTCTTGACTTTAGCTTGTATCGATTTGTTGTGAATGTGCCCAACATCCGGTAGTAAATTTTCTTCGTTGGAAATAAACAAACAGTTTAATTGATTTTTCATCTCGTTTGACATTTCATCATTGCTTGTTATTACTGGTGTCATCTTTACACCATCTCGTGAAAAACTTACATTCGCCTGACTAGTCAAATTTGTGCCTATAATTAAATCGATACTCACAGATTCATTCGGCATAACATAACATTGCCCCATAAGTTCACAGTCATCAGCTACAACCTTTATGTTAAATACACCAATAGCTCTTGTATACGTTGATCCGACACCGCTTACTGTCATCTGTGTTTTCAAATATTTCCCAAATCTGTTTGCAAAAAATACGTCCTTCCGAATTGTAGTAATCTGACTTCCTGTATCTATTAGTGCCTCCATTTCAATACCGTTTATGTTGACAATTTTAAAAGGAGTTCTGCATTCCACCACGTGAACATTGGCCTTTGATTTATTCCGCTCTTCTGATTTACTGCAGCTATTAGATTTATGGCCAAACTCGTTACATCTAAAACATTTAGGCCCTTTGTTTTTGTTAGGACAGCTGTCTGATACGTGTGTTCTTTCACCACAGTTAAAGCAGTATTTCTTTTCATTTAAGTTGCATTTAGTTTTCTCACCTTTATGGCTTTTATCACTCACCTCAAACTTATCATTCGTCCGTTTTGCTTCAGTCTTCATCTGAATTTCATCATACGTCTGTAGCTTTTCCTTCAACTCGGCAATTGATTTCGACTCGTATAAGAATGATTTGTTGTGACCCTTTAATCCCATCGACAATGTAGTTGATGATAGAACCCGTATCGATTTTCGCTTGAGCAGCAATATCTAGCATCGTATAAATATACTGGCGATATGATTCGTTCGTCTTCTTTTACGTTCGCACAACATTCGATGTACAGCAGCACTGCAAACCATTGTTTTAAACTCTTCTTTAAGATCAGTTACGAGCGTATCATATGATTTTGCCTTGCACTCATGGTCCATGAAAAGTTTAGCCGTACCCGTTAACAGCCTTTTTGCGTAGATTAGCTTCTGAAGATTTGTCCACTTAAGCAAAACAGCGTTCTGTTCAAACTCATTAAGCCATTCGTCGATACTTCGCCCATCTTCACCGGAAAACTTTTGCATTGACTCGTCAACATCGCGAAATGTAACTTCCGGCAGACTTCTTCTTGGTTGTTGTTCTGCTACTATCTCATTAGAATTTTGTAGTTCCATATCTCTTAGTCGTTGTAGTTCTATCATGACTCTTTCTTCAAATCGTTTTTCGTTTTCTTCAAATTTTCTTTTTTTAGCTTCTAATCTTACTCTTTCAGCAAATCGTTGCTGGTCATCATCATCATCATCATCGTCATTCGTCTCTTCTGTCTGCATTAGTGATTCAGAAATTTGTCGTCTTACCACTTCATTATGCTCTTCTTTTCTTTTTTCGGCCTCCGCTTTCAATCTTTCGTCTTCCTTCTTTCTTCTTACAGCTTCAATCTTAATTCTTTCTTCTTTTTCTTCTTGCTTACGTTTTTCGATACGTTCCTTCTCTAAAAATTTGATTCGTCTTATCAATGTGTTTCTGTCGCCGTCGTCAGATAATTTGTATTCAAGGCATGCATCCTTCAGGTCCTGGTCTGACGCGCTGTTCCACTCCATTCTTGATTCAATTAGTGCCAATTACCTCAATGGTTGAGCCCCCAAATGTAGGATTGATATTAAATAATCGAAGCCTTGTTGTTGATTTTATATAAAATTGATTTTATTTTAAAGAATATATATAATTGACAATAAAACTTCGTTCTGGTTCTTACGATGATTCAAAAATTAATCACTAATAAAATAATTCATTGACAAACTTGAAAAAATTAAACATCAGAAAACTTGATTAAAATAATAATTATAATACAAAGTGAAAACTACTACAGTACATTTAGCATCACCACATATATGTAGAAAAAATACCCATTTTATGCCTTTATACGATTTGGTTATAATTAGTGTCCGACCGAACAGTTCGGCCAGAAAATGCATTTGGTCTGTATTCGGTATTTTAAAGCATTATGGACAAATTTGACGGATGGAAAAATGTTTATTGGACTGATTAGATGCTATTTTGAGTGTCAAATTTGAAGAAAAGTCTGTAATTAAGCAATGAATTCACTGTTCGTCCTCAGAAAGTTCGGCCAAATCGAAAATAGTTCGGCGGCCGAACTTTTAACTTTATAGCTAAACTTCGGCTTTTCTCTTAAATTTTATACACAAAATCGAATTAAATCGGCTCAACAAACATGTTTCCAATACCAAAATTTGTCATCATTGCCTCTAGATATCAAAAAACCGACAAAATATAGTTTTTTGGCCGAACTGTTCGGTCGGACACTAGTTATAATTATAAAAATGTTGTAATTACATATGTGTGACGATTCGTTATCCTTCAATAAATTCCTTAAAAATTAAATCATATGAAAATACTGAAATAACCCTTAGTGGCGGCGGACACAAAATACCCATGAAAACGATGAAATAGGTATATTTTTTTTTAATTTTCTACCAAAATGTTATAAACTTTTTTTTAAATCCCAAATTGTAAGCAGTAAAGGCTTAACCCTAAGTGGCCTGGGGACAAAAAGATCAATAACTATTAATTTTAATTATGACCACTCTAAAGTGTAATGAAAAAAGCTCACATTGATTAAAATAATTATTTTATCTAACTTGATCCACAAAGGGTTAATTTTTATACTTTTGGCCAAAAAAAAAAAAACACTGGGAAATTTACAGAATAAATTTTTTCATAATTTTCAGACAATAGCACTGATATTTTATTGTACTACTATTATCTTTACTTTTATTCAAAAAGCCTTTAATAGCCTTTAGTGGCAGAGGACACAAAAGACCCATGAACCCTTATTAAAAGCAAAACTACAAGAAAAGAATATAAAGCAATTAAATGGATAAAAGAACAAATTTCACTTGATATAAATTATTATTTTGGGTAACTTGATCAATGTAGGGCTAACGTTTTAACTTTTCACTTCAAAAGACCCACTTGGAAATTTACAGAATAACATTTTTAGATTTTTACTAAATTTGATTATGTGGCAGAGGGTACTTTACTAACGAACTAGCGAACAAGTTATACATACCTAAGAAAAAAATGTAATTTGTTTATTTAAGGAGCATATAGACGACATGTATTTGTCATCTGACATGTCAAATTTCCCACTGCAAAATACATACATGTCGTGTGTGACCTTTTTAACTTTGCTTCTGTAAAAGTCAGACGCAAAGTCATCTGACAAAATTTCAATTAGAGCGTGCTCTATTTTCTTCTGACAAACCATCTGACATCAGCTGTTTTAAATATGAAACAAAAAGTTGTCATATATCCATGCCGTGAGAAAACAAACAGCGGCGGTCCCCTATTGACGGAATCATTAGCCGGCTAAAGTTAACATTTTACAATACCAATAAATGTATATACATTTTCCCATTTAATAAAATTATGTACATATATATGTTTATAAAAAGTTTCATAATTATATCCCAAATTGGTATGTCCGCATTTAAAGAAAAATTATTTAAGATGGCTGAACTATTTTGCGGCGCAAAAAAATTTTTGCTGCGGCAGCATGCCATGTTGAAACCCAGATCGACTTTGGTGTGTGCTAAAACTATAGCAAATTTTGCTTGATTCTGATTCCTCTTTTCTTTTTTTTTTAATTTCGATTTCATTGCAGTTTTAATTGAAATTACACTGCACACTGCAATTGCATTATCCTTTGATTCCATTTGACTATCACTTTTAAAAAAAAATTATTTTAATAAAATTTTCGCACTGATCAGCTGTTGAAGAAAAAAACAGAGACTGTGTCAGAAGCAAAAAACATGTACGTTTGTGGCCAAATATTATAAACCTTATGTAAAACAGCAATTTTGACAGACATGCACAATTACATGTGACTTGAAAATTTGACATGTCAGATGACAAATACATGTCGTCTATATGCTCCTTTAGACCACATTTTGTATTTCACTTAGGTAAGGTGTTGGGTTATTTAAATGTCAATTGTTTTTGTAACAAACATTTTTAAAATTTTATACTTTAACGATTTTTTTCAACTAAAACTAATTTAAAAAGTTTTGCTACCTCTTACTTGTAAAAGTATTTACGATACCAGAAATTTACTTATTTAAAAATCAATTGCATAATAAAGTTTTGTTTGAAAGATAAATCAAAAAGTCATGGCAAAAAACTAAAATTTTAATTTTCAGCTTAACTTTTAAAGTATTATATCTACAATAATTTACTTACCTATTTCACAATACGCATATTCTGTCTTTGGTTTGTACCTTACATTACATCAGGTTAAACATTTTAGAAATCGGTCCACGCTGTACTAAAACAGGGTGACTCAATTTTACATTATTTTAACTAACACTAACACCTTCTTTCACAAGGTTTAATTTCACATATCTCCGTTGAAGGATGCTGCAAATAAAAAGATAAACAAAATATTTACTATGGACAGATCTAGGTTACTACAAAATTTTCACGCATTAAAATTCGGACACAAAAGTAAAATATTTAATCATTACAAAAATAAGTTATAAAAAAAAATAAAAATCATTTATTTGTAAGTAAAAAAAAAAACGCTTTTCGCTTTACAACTTAGTTAAATTTTATTTTCGAATTATGCACGTATTCAATTCCAATTTTTAAATTTGTTTGTTTCGATACAGTTACTCTCTCAATTGAACATAGGATAAGACATTTTGGTTAAACATTTTTAAGAATTATCTTTTCAAAGAAAGCGAAGAAGTTTTTAATGCTTTTAAGAAGTAATAGCTTAAAATGTTATGCTTAGATTTCTGGAAATGGTTAGTATTAATATTTAATATTTAGTATTAATATTTAAACCGAATTTTTTGACATTAATGTCTAGCGGTATGCTTTGTAAACCATTTAACCCCAACTGGCATATCTTATTTCGTTGAATCCACGAAGTCCATTTTGATGAGGTCCCAATACAAAACAACTTTAAAATTTCTATTTGATGTTAAAAAATAATGTTGTTTTATTTCTATCCACACTAAAATAAAAAATCAGTTAAGACAGCAAAGTTTTAGCTGGGTGAATCCTTGCAGAAAAATTGATAATATCAGCAAAAAATTTGCTAAATTCAGCAAATTCGTCGATTCGACAAAGAATAACACTAGTTAACAAATTTAAAAAAAAAATTATGCGACAAATATAAGACTATTTTTTATTATAAAGGGTCCGCAAATAATAACTTTTTTTTTGAAAATGCTATAAAAAAAAAAACTACTGAATATTTTCTCAAATTTCTTTTTTTTTATTTGAAAGTACAATCCTTCCGGTTAATAATGGAAAATAATTTCATTCAAATGACTGCCTCGGCTGGCCATGCAGTAGCCTACACGATCGGTCCAATTTTTAAGCACATTATCGATTGTGTGCAGCTGTATTTCACCAATGGCTTCCTGTTCCGTCCTGTTGAAACCAAATGTTGCCAATATCCTCCTCTTCAATTTTTGTGAACAAAAATTCATTCCACATGGCCTGATAACGATCGCCATTGACTGTAACGGCCACTCATTGCTCATTTTCGAAGAAAATAGCAATTTTCGCACACATTCTGCAACATGTAATGTCGCAATATTTCCCAGCGTTTTTCAAGCGTATACACAACCATATTCGTTCAGCGGAAGGATAAAACTAATTAACTGTCAAATCAGAAATGAGCTAAGTGTTACCATTCACGAAATAAGCACTAGTTGAAAAAAAAAACGTTAGATGGCGGACCCTTTATATTTGGCCTCTTAAAACCGCAAATGGCATTAAAGTTATTTTAATGAAGCTGTTTTTGAATTTTTTTTTATTTTATACTTATAATTTTTGAGTAATTTTACTATTTTGACTATATATCGATACCAGATCAAGCTGTGTTGGTCCGTCAAATTGCAAAACAAATATCATATTGTACGCAAGATATCTCCGGAATATTGTTTTTAAATCGGTTCAGTAGTATTGGAGCTATGGGGCGAAATTTCAAGAAAAAATCTCTTTTTTTTTCGACAAAAATTCAAAATTTTCAATTTCGAAAAAATCTATAAGATTTTTTTTGCAATGTAAAATATAAACTATTTTTTTTCTTATATTTAGTACTTATTTATAACGAAAAGAAGTCACTTCAGAGAAAAATCTATAGATAAATACCAAAATTATGACCATTTATGTAAAAGTATCAAAATTTAAAATGTTCTCTGATTTTAGTTAGAACCGGTCCATGTACAGACCTAGTGCCAATATAACGGTCCCTCCCCTTAAAAATGTCTTTTGTTCTGTACTTATGCTGCAGGTCACAAATATTAAGATATTTTGATAATATTTGGCTCACCGACCTATATCGGCCGAGGGACATTTCAGTAATATGTGTACATGTTAAGAACTAGTTCCCATATAACGGCCCTGCATTAAAAATTTGCTTTTCCGCAACAAACATTTTTTAATTTGTTTTTCTCTTCTGCTTTGTTTTCACAAAACCAGATAAATCACTAATCAAGGGTTCTAGCCTATTAATAAAATTTATTCAATACCTTCAGAAAGAGTCATCGTATTGGAGCGAAATAAAATTTGTTGGATACGTCCTTGAAATACTTTTCATTTGATAAAAATTTTGTTCTTGACACTTTTGAAGAAAAATTGAAAAAAAAAATTAAAAAGTTGAAAGAAAATTTATTATTTTCCCCAAAGTTTTCATTAGATTTGGCCAAACAAGTATGGAAATTTCACAAAAACAAATTGGGTATAATATTAAAGGAATTTTATTTCACGCCAATACGATCAATATTACTGAAATTATTAAGGTTTGAATTTGGAAATTTTTGATTTTTATCATTTAAGGTCATCAGGGTTACCCTTAAACTTATAATATGTACCCTAATATTTTTTTTTTCGTATGCTAGAACTCTTGAACTCTGGTTTTGTAAAAACAAAGCACAACTTAAAAAAAACTAAAAACATTTTTATTTCATAACTTCTTTTTTGCAGCGACCCCCTTCAAAAAATGTGTAAAAATTCTCAGAAATCTTTTGGGGAATAAGTATTCATATTCCGCTTTAAGAGCTGCAAAAATCCAAAAAAAAAAGTAGAAATGCTTAAACGTCCCAATGTATATATGAAAAATACTTAAAAATATACCCTGCGGGAAATGGACCAGTCACTGGTATGGTCATGTGACTAGAACTTTGTGTGTATGAACCTATCCTAGTTTCGATTCTGTTATATGAAAGTGACCGGTACTTTTAACATGGGCTTGTCATAGGAGGTGCCAATTTGCTTACCTGTGGAGCACTGTGTGACGTATCGAATAACAGACTGAAATGAATATACTACTGGACAAGTTAGAAGTAGGTAGTCGCCGGGCATGCGGAAAGTAATTAGCAAGTAACCTGTCAGTTTTTATTCAGCGTATGTCGTATTGTGCACGAGTTGCTAAATAGCCCGTCCGGAACCAATCACTGCACTTTTCCAAAACAGTGTGTCTTACACCCTGTTCAAAAAAACCTTAAAAAAGGCACAACAAAAATCAATTTTATAATTAGTTTATTTTGTCTATACCCAACAAAAAACTAAGTTTGAGATCGCGAAGTTTGGCGAGAAATCGTCATATCTGGCAGCCCTGGTCACAGTTCCGTGTTCAGTGCTTTTAAACCAGTGGAGTGTTACGTCTTCATTTCTACTGTCATATAGTCGGTACAGATAAAATTCCTTCAGTGTTATGTCTGCTGTGTAGGACTGAATCCTTTGGCACTAATTTCCATGTTTTCATCCACTGCTAACGGTTTTGAACCAGTTCAATGACCAGTAATAACTTCAACTGCAACGGCCCTAGTTGCTTCAGTACACTTTGATGTTATGTTACTTTTTCTCCAGTTACATGATATATCTGGTAGCAACCAGTGAATGTTTTGTCACCATAACTAGAGTCACGTGATTGGTCATTTCACCAAAAATTAACACTTTTTGGTGCACCACAATTTTGGTTTCACCAGTTTCGTGGCGTGCCCCCAAATCATATATCACAGATTTGTCACTTTGGATCAATCCACCCTTCGTTTCCCGCGGGGTACTTACTAATTTTGGGTGCCTAACATGGACGGATTCTATTAAAAGTTCTGGGGACGATCTACGATATGAGCTAATGTATTAATTTTCATTAAAAAAAAATCGTTAAATATGTCAACTGCAGCGTGCGAGCTAATAAAGAAAATTTATAAACGCCCATGTATTGGCTCCAGTTCTTACCATGAACCGTCTCGTTCTTGGGACGATATAATTCATTATGCCAAATTTGATCAAAATAACTTGATATTTGCGACTTACAGCGTGGGGATGTCCATTAGAGACAAGTTATATGCGCACTAAGTTTAAACATGAGCCAATTCCAAAAAATATTAAAAGGATTTGTCCTTGAATCGACATAAGTTAGCGTGCCAAATTGAATTGAAATATCTTAATACATTCTACCGGCAGAGTGCGAACAAGCCAATTTTTATTTTTTGGAGGACCGTTATATGTGCACTAGGTCGATTTTCATCGAAATATCTTATTATTTGGAATTTCCAGTATTCGGATAAGCACAAAAGCAAATTTTTGGGAGGACATCGTTGTATGGTAACTAGTTCTAAACACGGACAGATTTTACTCAAAATCAATAGGGTTTGTATTTGGGGTAATATAAGTCTGTGAGCCAAATTTCGTTAAAATATTTTAATATCAACAAAATATATCATGCTAATATCAAATACATGTGTTAATTATAGAGAAAATCTTAAATTTTGATACTTTTACATAAATGATCATAACTTCGGCAATTAGCAATATATTTGCTTCAGAATTGACTTGTTTTCTTAGTGAAAGTACTAGGTTTTTGAAAAAAAAAATATTTTATATTTTTCATTTTTTCAAAGTTCAAAATTTTTAATTTTTCTCGAAAGAATTAGATTTTTCCGTGAAATTTCGACCCATAGGTCGAAAACTACTGAAAAGATTAAAAAAAAATATTCAAGTGATATGATGCGAATTAACTGATATTTGTTTTGTAATTTGACTAACTATAGTAGAATGATCATAAAGCGAGATCAAGTCAAAAATTAATATTAATAATATAAAAAATATTTCAAAAACATCTTTATAAAAATTTTTTTAATACGATTTTCGGCTTTAGGGTATTCAAATACATAATATAAAAAAATAGTCGCATGCTTGTCGCATTGTGTAACACTTTTGGTATAGATATACTGAAAACTAACCAACTTTTAATTACACTTAGAATATTATGTAGGTCAAGACCACTGCAAATGTAGTTGAAAACAAATGAAATTTCACTTAAAGAAAGCACGACTTACATTTCAGTTATTTCAACTAACATTGTCATTTGTTTTTTAATGTTCAAAAACTGACTAACAGTTGTAGTGAAAATGAACCACATGTTAGTAAAAAATAAACAAACATTTATTTTTTATTTTTTTTAAATAACAAAAAACTACTGTAAAGCATGAATGTAATATCATAAAACAGTCATTTTATGTGGTTTATTTTTTTATAAACTACAAGGTTAGTAAGAAATTTAATTTGTTCTACAAATTACTGACATTTACATTTAAAATAAAGAAACTGTGTATTACAAACCAAACAACTACATATTTTTAAAGCAGAAGTTCCCTGAATAATTCTTTTGTCTGACGTTTAATTGCGAGTGTAATTGTATTTATTTCCATCATAATCATTGTTGAATGTTGAGTGATTTGTAATAAATAATATGCATATAAACTACATAAATTATTATTATTATTAATATAATTCTTAAATATATTTTTTTTTTTTCTTCTTCGATTTTTCTCCCAAACCCCATTAACATCTATTCCAAAACATACATACATGATGCTACAAATGAACATCCTACTCATGTAATATATAAACAAACATATCATTAAACATAAACACATTTGTTACAAATAAATAAACACCATTTTTTTGTTTCAAAAATTGTATGAAAATTTTAAATATAAAATCTGAAATTGAAAAATGATTTATAAACAACAGCTACATGCGGATGGTTATCACACAAGTCCAGCACATCAAAGAACACCACTGGTGCCTAGAGATTTAGGTGAAGATTTCAATTTGGATTTTGATGACGATTTTCCAATTGATGCAAAACGGCCTAAAAATGCTAAGTAAGTAATAAATTTTCTATAAAAAAAAACCCATATAAATAGTAAATAATAAATGTTTCCCTATCACTCCTAAATTTCACATAAAAATAATGTTTAAATGTCGGTGTTTTTTTTAAAAAATCATTTAAAAAGCCCTCTGTTTATGCTTGTTACCAAAAAAAAAAACAAAAAAACTCTAAATTTTAATGATTCGAAACAAAACTTATAATTTTTTAAAAAAATAAATAAATAAAAAAATTCTAATTTATGTTTGTTTCCCAAATTTTCAATATATTTTTTTTTTTTTTTTTTGTATAAATATTTTTTCAATTTATTTTATTTTTATATGTGTGTTCTACTACTAACTGTTCTACTTTTTTTACTAATATTATTAGTTAAAAAAAAAACAATTTTTTTGTTTTCCCCACAAAAAAAGTTACAATATTTAACATTTGTTTCTTTTAATGTCTCTTTCTTTTTTATGTGTAAACTAAAAACAAAAAAAAACAAAATCATTGTTTAATTTGTGTTAAACTGCAAAAAATGAAACAATTGCGTTTTATTGTGAAAACTCGTGTAACATTGAAATTCAAGTAACCAACATAGAAATCAATCCAGCACAAATCTGGAACAAATTTCTACACCACCATTCCGAAGGTTGGCATACAGAATAAACAATAAATAATATTAATTTTTCTTTTTTTGAATAATATGATTTTCTAATTCTTGTTAATTTTAATTACAACAAATTGGATATAGAATTTTTATAATTTGCAAGCAATACGATATAATATGCAATTTTATTTATAAGTGGTTTCGTTTAACAAATTATTTGTTAATATTTTTTTATTTTTTCATTAATTATGCTTTGTTGAAAAATTTCAAATGGAAAAAATATAACACAGTGCTACACAAAAAATTCACTCGACAAATAACGTAGTTTAGGTTGTAGGTCTAGCTGAGTGTATTACAAAACCGGGTTGAGAGGTTGCAATATAATCTAAAATTTGTGGGCGTTGGACTGTTACACAGATGGTCCCGGGTTCGATTCCCGGTGACGACAACATCAATTTAGAAAAATAATATGTATGAGTTTTCTATCACTTATATGTATCGCTGCGTCCACCTTCGGTGTTCCCATAGCACTTAACCCCACCGAAGTAAAATAATGAATCAGGGCTATGAAACAAAAAGCTTTAGTAACTTCGCCAACTCTACATCAGGTGGCGAGCAACAACTGTTCTAAGACTTATCATCTCGCGCAATTACAGTGTTGCCATGTTTGAAGCCCTTCATCTTTTACCACCCTTCATCTCTCCACTATTCCCTTTCCAAAAAAAGCAACACATTCATTAATAGGAAGAAATTTCCTGAGTGTTGCTTCTCTTTTAAAAAAAAAAAAAAAATATCGGGGAAAGAGTATTTGTTGCGGCTGACTCATTACTGTATTACAAAACCGGTTTGAGCGATTGCAATATAATCTAAAATTTTCGAGATATCGGGGAAAGAGTATTTTGCGGACTGCTCATTTAAAGAGTTGTAAGTTCAGTAATTATTTAATCGATTTTGAATTTTTATACGGTATTGGAAAGAAACTTGTCTGGTCTTTTCAGATAGGTTTTTTTTGTATATTTCTTCATTGTATTACACCGTTTAACAAACTCAGAAAAATTGTATGCATCGGCGTTGCGACCTATCATTACTTAATGTCTTCAGGACCAAGAATTGAGAATTTAAAAAACTAAATTTTTAAAAAAAAAATCAGAAAAAAGTTAGGGTATACAAAACTCAATTTATCTAATAATTGGTCAAATTTTTTTTTTATTTTTTATTTGTAAAAAAATAATCAAAATGTTTTTTTATCAACGCAGAAAATTCCTTGGTGTAACTCGCATTAGTTTTGGAGAACATCCCAGCAAAAAATAGTGCTTACCCAGAAGCGCTTCTGGAAGTCATTATTTAATTACGAAGCGCTTCCAAAGGTGAAAGGCGCTTCTTTCATGTGCTCTTAGAAGCAATAAATGTATGCCTTCTTATGCAATAAGAAGCGCTTTTTTGTATGTTGACAACATTTATTGCTTCATGGTATGCATTCTTCACTGCTTCAAAGTAGGCATTTTGGAAAGCACCACAGAATCCCTTCCCTAATTGCTTTATTGTTTGCAGGGCGGTTAAGCGCTATTTTGGAAGCATACAAATGTAGTTACTGCTTACCAAATCCAGGTTATTTTTTGCCGATTTGGCCGATTTTTAAAAAAATTGAGTTTTCATTTACTCTAAAAATTTGGGCTAGTTCTGAATTTTTTTTAAAATTTTTTAATTTTATAGAAAAACAAAAAAATGATAGTTTGGCTTTGCTGCGATATACTTTTTTCAGTAGCGGCGCAGTTGGATTGGAAAGCAACATATACATAGTGGATTTTGTGTTTTTCAAATTCAAACTAATGCGAAGTGCGAACTATTGCGAATGAGAAAGAAACAGAATTCAATCTGTATATATCGAAAAAGTACCACCAAACATTTTCAACAGATTTTAACAAACGGAAGCTCATTTTACACAGAATAAAATATTGTCGTTTAAAAAGAAGTTTCGAAAAAACGAAGTTGAGAAGTTAAAAAATCTGAACATTTAAATTATTATTTAAAAAATCTCTACATATTTATATTGTATTTTAATAACACCACTCGACGATCAAAAGAACCTCACTTTGAAACAAATCTTTTTTTAATAAACCAGATTCCAAATCTGTTATTTTTTTTTTTTTTTCTTTTTTGCAGTTTTCGAAATATCGCTGTTTTTACAGTTACACCAGTTTTTTCGTATATTTTGCTTAATTTTATAGCAAAGTCAGGAATTTTTTTTAAGAATATAAACCTACAAAATTTATCTTTAATTTGATTATAATCATGTCGGTGTTTGTATCAGGATATCGCACTGGTATTGCAGAGAATTTGAAAATTTTACTTTTTTATGCCTATAAATGTTATGCATATTAAAACATCCTAATTTTATCATTGTACATAAACTAGACATCCCAATAAACACTTTTTTGTATTAAACAAGAAAATTCATTAGAAATGTCTTAAAATATTTAGAAAAGGACTTCAAATTTTAATTAATTTTCCACATGCTCCAAATACTAAAGAAAAAAATCTTCATATAAAAATTTATTATTAGCATTACTACTGAAGAATTTGCCACTTTTTTCCAATAGATTTAGGTACGCTGAGCCTAAGTATGGCAAAAGTTATTTTTCCCCTATTTGTAGTTTTTGAAATATTTCGGTTCCTAGCAAAACTGGTAAGATATCCCGAAACAAATACCAACATGATTATACTCAAATGAAAATTAATTTTGTGTAGATATAATATTAGACCGACTCGCCTCGTATGGAGCGTAAAAAAGTAAAAAAAAAGTGCCCCTCTGAAAATGTGAATTAGTTTGTTTTATGACTATTCCCAAAATATTTTTGGTCTATAGGCCGCCGCACAGTGGTACATTTTCAGAGAAGGCGGCCAAAATTCTATAACTTTTGAAGGACTCAACGTATTTCAACGCGGTTTTTTTTGTTGGAGAGCTGACGTTTTTATCTTTTATTTAAGATATCGACTGAAAAAAACGGTCAATGAAATAAATATATATTAAGGGTTAAACTACTATATTACATGTTTTTGCCAAATTTTAGTGCGATACTTAAATTATTTGACAACAACTGCCAAATTTTGGTAAATCGCGAACTTAAACGAATATGAAAAAAGTGTTTACCTACTTTTTTATGTTAAAAAATGAATAAAATATATTGATGTGATTGCAAAATTATTATATTTTTATTCAAAAATCTGCAAAAAAAAAAAAACATTTCACGGAATTTGCACGTGTAAAGTTCATGCTCACTAATGTCTTATACCCCGTTGGACGAGTCTTCACGAAAGAAAAATTTTGATACCCATATTGCACATACTAAAAACATCCGCCAAATTTTGGTAAATCGCGACCTAAAACAAATAGTCAAAAAAAAAGGGTATTTTATAACTTCTTTTATGTAAAATAGTGATTAAAATATATTGATGTGACAGTATATAGTGCATGCTTCTTCATATCATAAACGTCGTAAAACGAGTCTTCAAAAAAGCTTTCATAGTGGTTTAAAGTCGAAAATTTTCCAAAAAATCAAAAAAAAAGACCTTTTTTAAAACGGTCCAGCTCATGAACGGCAGCCTCTAGACCAAAAATATTTTGGGAATAGTCATAAAACAAACTAATTCACATTTTCAGAGGGGCACTTTTTTAACTTTTTTCGGCTAGTCGCTCTAATGTATTTTATTAAAAAAAAATTATAATTTTGCGGTTAAATTTTGTAAAGTAAGCAAAATATACCAAAGAAAATGAGGCGAATGATTTTAATATAAAAACCGCAATATTTCAAAAACTGCAAATGAGAAAAAAAAAATTTACAGATTAGAACTCAGCATACCTAAGTCTATTGAAAAATATATATTACAAAGCGATGTTCTTCAAAAAATTTAAATGTGTGCAATATATAGAAGCTATATGCATATATTTGAAAAGACCAGGCAAGTTTTTTTCAAATATCGTTTAAAAATTCAAATTCCAAATCTTGATACGCTACAGTCACAAAAAATATTCTTTTCCCGTTATCTCGAAAATTTTAGGCTATATTGCAACTTCACATACCGGTTTTATAATACACTCATCTAGACCTATAACCTAAACTAGGTAATTTGAAAATAATTTTGAATTTTCTTTTGTAGCTCCGTGTTATAAACGTACCACTTGTAAGTTCAAATGTAGTACGTTGTAGTGGCGCTGCTGCCGTTTTTTTTTTTTAATTTTAGTTATTTGAGTTGGTGCATGATTTATGTTTGTTTTAAATAATTGTACGCAACACTTAAAAAATTAGTTTTTCTCAAAAAAAAAACTTCTTAGCACTTTGTTAAATATTGCACATTTGCACTCTATATATCTGTTAAAAAAAAGAATACAGAGCACGTATTTAAATGGAACATGGTTTTATGAAATATTTCTTTTTTGTGTATTACAATATATGCCAATTATGGTAAGGATGTGATGACATCCTAATATTTTTTTTTTTTTTTTCTTTATTAAAATTTTTAAATTTTGAGTCCGAAAATTAAGGAGGTGTTTGTTGGTCTATTATGATACCCCGCAAATAACGAACATTCAACTTCAAAATATGCTGCTGTTAAACTTTATAACAAGAAAACGATAGAAGGCAAAATAGGCTTTAAAATAAGATATTCATTTTTAAAATCGGACTACACGTTTAATAACACTGTGCAACAAGACAAATCGGCCTCAATGGTTCTAATAGAAAATGCAAGTACAATTACAAAGTTAGTTCGAATTTCTTTTTCATGGTCTCTAATATTCTTCTAATAATCTTCTTCTAACTTTAGTTGGGATATTTTTGACCATTTTTAAACTATGAGCGTTTAAATGTATTTGTGTATACTTCTTGCTTCATTGAACTCAATTTTGAAAAATATATATTTTATAATAAATGTTGTTAAAAACAAATGGAATTTCATTAGAAGAAAGGACGACTAACATTTCAGTAAATTCAACTAACAATGTCATTCGTTTTTTACTGCTCAAAAACTGAACCACATATGTAGTAAAAAATAAACAAACATTTAGCTTTCTTTTTTTTAAATAAAAAAAAAACTATTGCATAAAATGAATGTAAAATCATAATACAGTAAATTAATGTGGTTCGTTTTTTAAATGAATTACAATTGCAGTCAAAACTGAAATTTTTTCTACAAATGTCTGTTTTTTCACTTAAAAATAAAGATACTGTATTACAACTCAAAGAACTACAAATATTTACAGCAGAAGTTCCCTGAGTGTATACATACATTTATTGTCTTTTTGGAAACAATTTCAAACAACTATAGATCAAATGTAAAAGTCTAATGCAACGATTCCCAAATGGGGGTCCGCGGACCCCCAAATGTCCGTAAAAAGTATACCAGGGTTCCGCAAAGAATTCCGACAAAACGAATGTTTAAATCTAATTTTAAAAAATGTCACACTTTTTTTTACTATTACTATTACTTATAACATTCCCTATTATTTATAATTTGTGTACCAAATTTTAAAGTACCGCTCACTGATTGTTTTTATAATTGATAACTTATTAACAATTTTTAAAGCTTATTCATATGAAAAAGTCTGTGACTCCAGTTGCGATGTATCTCCCATTTGTTGTTGCAAGTAATTATTTGAAATGTACATGACAGCTAAAATTTTAATTTTATTGTTGTTTTGTGTAAAAAGTTTGATTTTCAATCTTTAAAATAGTCTTAGGACAGGCACAGTCTAAAATCGTATTTCTAAATGCCGGAAACTGAATTAAGTGACTTAAGTAAAGTGTTGGTATGTAACGAAAATTAAATGTTTTTTAATTTAAATAATTGAAGGGCTTATTGTAAAAACTTGATAAGCCACATTTAATTTTTAGTTTGTTTTTGCCTTTTAATAGATGAATAAGTGCAAAAAATATGAATTTTCAGCACGTTTATACTCTATGCACTTGTGATAAGTGTTTATCAAGACTTCTATCAAATACTAATCAATGAATGTCTAGAAAACTTCAAAAATCCATAAAATAATAAATGTGGCTTATCATGTTTTTACAATAAGCCCTTCAATTGTATTTCAAAATTTTCGTTTCATACCAAGACTTGGTATGAAACTTAAGACAATTATATTTCAGCCTTAAAAATTCAAATTTGTATATGAAAGTATTTTTTTAAAAAGAGGTTTTAAAAAAAACTCTTAAAAATTCGTAGACTCAAATATTAAAACTTTTTTGAAATTTTTTTAATTGTTCAAAAATAAAAAAATTGTCCTAAAAATTTAAGTTTTCTTTGAATAACATTAAATCTGGCATTTTATTAAGGAATTGTAGCGGTATTGAGCTGAAAATAATTCATAGTAATGCCTATTTGATTTAATTGAGGGAGTGTCTGAGCTACTTCCGATATTCGAAATCGTTCGGTTTTTAAGCGAATTTTACCGAAGAGCTTTTTTCACATACATTCGAATAATTCCCTATACACTAATACCCCGGTTTACGACGGTAAAGGGAAAACGAAACGACGCAAACCGAAACACGATTTTCCATACATTCTTACTGATTTGAATTAATTGGTTCCATTACCCTTTATTTTAGCTTAAAAAATCATTTTTTGATAAAAAATTTATTTTTTTAATAAAAAAGTTTTTTCAATACAAAAAAAAAATCCATTTTCAATAAAAAATTTAACTTTTTCTTTTAATTTTTGGAAAACAAGTTCTTATTAAAATAAAACTTCATAACAAAAACATAACATTATAAAAATAAAAATTTAAAGTAAGGAATTCATCATATACAATTAAAAGTCTGAATCGATGATTTTATTTTGTAATCGATTACCAATCTCTACAGTTTTTATTGAAAATCTAACTGATTGTTTTATGAAATGATCTAAAGTTTGTTGGATTGTAAGAGCTTGCAAATTAATAACCTTGTAGCAATTAATAGTGTCAGCAACATTATTCACACTTTTAACCCGCGATCTTCGCGCGGATCATTATTTTGAAAAATATCCATTTTCATATTAACGACGCAAATTGATGCATTTGCTACGCAACTTCGAAGCCATGCGACGCAAATGAAACATAAGCGACCCAACTTCGAAGTCACAGAAAACGTTTAAACTACGCAACTTCGAAACGACGCAAATCGAAGCAACGCAAATCGGGGTATTAGTGTATATGCAATAAGAGCTTTTTTAGCATATATTTCGAATAATTCCACTATATATGCAATATGAGTATTAAAATTGTTGTTTTCTTGAGTAATTTAGCGATGTGTTTAAAGAAATCTAACTTTTGGAAATTTTTGACAAGTTTTCATACAAAAAACAAGTGAATTTTAAACACCTTTTTTTAGCTCTTAAACTTGTGATAATAAAAAAAATACTAGTCTTATTTTTTCTGATTCTCTACAACCTATCCAAAATTCTTTAATATCGGGATACCTCCCAAGTTAGTGTATATGGACTAGGCCGGGTCGATTTGTATGGAGGCAAAAAAATCGCTCAACGTTCAAGGAAAATCGTATTCTAGGAATCAATATAAGAAACTTTGCCGAAGGAACCATACCTCTAAAACGAATTCTGAGGTCCCGACTTTTGACCCGTAGGCTCAAATTTTGAAAAATCGCACTTTGACCCTTTAAGAGTGCCCCAATCGAATCCAACCCAATCCAATATAATTTATACATTCATCTGCTAGAGCGTCTTCCGGAGAAGAAATAGAGACCCTAATCTTGGAAAGACTTCTCCTACTTTCTGAAATATCTGTGTCCCGAGATTTGTACATTTTGCTATAAAAACACGGCTAAAAAGGCCATCTTTCAACTTAAATTTTACCCCTTAACGGTCACCTAGAATGATGACTCATGCATTAATTTGCTAGCGCGTCTCCCGGAGAAGAAGCAGCTCCCATAATCTTGGAGAGATTCCTCCTACTTTCTGAAATATCAAAGTGGGCTTTTTCACAATTTGACCCTACTGGTCAAAAGTCGGGACATCAGAATTCGTTTTAGATGTATGGTTCCTTCGGCAAAGTTTCTTATTTTGATCCCTAGAATACGATTTTCCTTGAACGTTGAGCGATTTTTAAATCGACCCGCCCTAATATAGACCAAGGAAAAGTTCTGCCATCCTATATTCAGAAGCTGTTTATATTATTTTTAGTGGGCAATTCAAAACGCCATAGTTTACACATTCAATATTATTAATATCTTTGACTTAATAAAATAAAAAACTTTAATATGAGTTTGCTACAAATATTACGAGTTCCACATGAAAAATCATACATGTCAAAGCATCTGACAAAGATGTCAAAAGATAAGAAATCATTGACATTTCTAACTCTATAATCACTATAATTTACACTGTAGAACAAACAACAAGACATATACCGACTGACTGGGTCCTCAAACAACACCTGAACCAACACATATAAACTACACATTTAATACTTTACAACTACAACTAAGTAAGTACCGTTTCCTAAGTGTGTTTCATTAAATATTAAGAAAAACAAAAACAACACAAGATTAAAAACAGGGGGGAGGTAGGGCAAGAAAAAAAAAGAAAAACTCATTCATTCATACACATTATAAATGAAAAAGATGATTCCAACCAAACACATACTCAAAAAAAAAAGTTTGTAAAGTCAGCAAAAAATTTTGCTGAGTCAGCAAAATTTTAGTCAGGAGGGTGCTTGCAAAAAAATTGCTAATGTCAGCAAAATCTTTTGCTGAAAATCAGCGATCTGATTTTTAGCAACAAAATTAGTAGATTCAGCAAAAGTTTTGCTAACACTTAGTGGATTAGAAATAAAATGCCTTGCTAAAAATTAATAAATTTTTTGCTGAATTTTAGTAGACTGAAAAAAAAACGCAAAAAAATTGTAAAAAAATTGTAATTTAGTTAATATATTTGCTGAAAATCATAAAACATATTTTTGTGATTCTTTTAAAAATAATTTACAATAATTACGAAATATAAAAATTTTCTTTTATAGTAATTAAATGTGCTAAAGTCCCAAAACTTATTTAACAAATTGTGAAAAGCAATCTGATGTAGGCGTGTCCCTATCCGGATTTCATTCCTGCCTAAGGAAATCTTCAGGGGACTTTGTTATTAGAATTTCTAGAGATATTTGTTATGTTAAATCACAAACTCAATGAGAATTTCTTGTCCTCGTCTAGGAGCGAGATTCAAAATATAAAATATCAAAGAAAAAACAAAAACAACAACAAAAAATTGTCACAATTGGCTTTGTCATCTTCCAAATACTACTCTGTTTTTTTGACAGACCTAGCAATGTAGTGACGTTTATTCAAGTAAATCAACAATAGAAAATTATATGTTTTCTATTAGTGTCAGTTACATTTAAATTTGCACAAGCACCTGCATATTTGTTATTTAAATTTATTTTCATCGGGATAAACATTAATTGCATTTATAGTAATTAAATGTGCTAAAGTCCCAAAACTTATTTAACAAATTGTGAAAAGCAATCTGATGTAGGCGTGTCCCTATCCGGATTTCATTCCTGCCTAAGGAAATCTTCAGGGGACTTTGTTATTAGAATTTCTAGAGATATTTGTTATGTTAAATCACAAACTCAATGAGAATTTCTTGTCCTCGTCTAGGAGCGAGATTCAAAATATAAAATATCAAAGAAAAAACAAAAAATTTTCATTTACCCACATTGACGACATGAATTAATTTAATATCTGAAAATATATAGAAATAAATATATGTATATAACATAACAAAAAATTTTCTTTCAACTACTTACATCAATCGTTGTCTAAATGATGCTTTCTTTAAAGAACGCAACTGCCGAAGATAATTATAGAAACGAAACGAAAAAAACAACCCTTTTTTTGCAATAAGAAAAAGGAACCATACAAACCTACCTATGATGTGTGTCTTTGTCTTTCGCTTTACTCTGTCTACATGTCTGTATATGTTTGTTTGCAATTTGACCACACTAGATTATTAATCTATTAACATTTATTATAGAAATACATATTAAATTTAAATATTTTCTTTTGTCTTTTGTTTTATTAATAGACAATTATTTGCACAAGCCAGTGACAACGCAAAATTTAAGTTGTTTTAATCCTCAATTTTGTTTTATGTATGAAAAAGAGATACAAAAGTTTTCTATGGTTGATTTTTGTATATGTCTTATTAGAGTTGTACTTTTTAGTATCATTTTCCTCTTCTCTACTACATCTTGACATGCCGCGACATCTGCTTCATTGTGCGTATATCTTTCAATCTGGTTGTCGTCCACACTATGAATGTGCTTATCAGCACAGTTTTTTTAGCAAAATTAATTAGTAAAACATTAGTATATTAGTAAAGCATTAGTATAAAACAGTTAAGTGCTGAATAGCTGAAAACACGATTTTAGCAAAAAAAATTTGCTAAAAAATAGTATACCTGATTTACAAGACGTTTTACTAACTTTTGTACTAACTTATTTTTTTGAGTGTACTCAAATGCACTTTGACTCACCTCACACACACACACACCCAAAGAACCGAACTGAACTGCAATAAAGACAAAACAAAACTACCCGACGAATAAACAAACATTTGTGTTAAATCTTTTAACACTACCAAAGTTCTTTATTATTGCTGTTGTTGGCAATAATAATTCCAGTACAGATGTAGTAAGTAGCGCAGCAGTAAAAAAGTAGGAGCCACTACAAAATCCAGCAGCCAGCATACATGTTGGATAGATTTTGTAAATTGTATTTTTTTTTTTTTCTTTTTTTTTATAAAAATGAAAAGAAACTTTTGTTTTTTAACACAAACAAAAATAAAAAACGAGTTAAACTTTGGCGTTCATTGACATAATAATCCTTATATTATATATGTACATAACACAAATGGCACATTTGGCATTCGTCTGCATATAGAAATAAAAAAAATATCAAATTTTATTTCCGTTTAAATTATACACTCTGAAAAAAAATTTATTAGAAAAAATGTTCAATCGCACTTTTCTATTTTTGTACTAACTTTTAGTAAAGTTTTTTATATGAGCAACATTTTTTGCTATTCTCATTTTACAAATTAGTGAATTTTGTACTAATTTTTATTGCAAAATAATTAACTAATTTTTGAAACCTCACTCAAAAAAATATGTTAGTAGAAAAATTAGTAAAACACCTTGTAAATCAGGCATACTATTTTTTCAGCAAATGTTTTGCTAAAATTATGTTTTAAACTAAAATTTTTGTTATACTTATTCAGCACTTAACTGTTTTGAACTCTATTGAATATTTAACTACTGTTTTACTAATTTATTTTGCTAAAAAAAATTGTGCTGATTAGCACATGAAAAGTGTGAACGAGAACCAGATTAAAAGTTATACGCAGAATGAATTAAATGTCGCGGTATGTCAAACTATAGTTGTGACGAGGAAAATTATACTAAAAAGTACAACTCTATTAAGACATATAATATTCAGCAAAAATTTTATTAATTCTTATAAAGTGTTTTTTAATTTCTAATCCACAAAGTTTTTGCAAAACTTTTGCTGAATTTACTAATTTGTTGCTAAAAATCAGCTCGCTGATTTTCAGCAAAAGATTTTGCTGACATTAGCAATTTTTTTTGCAAGCACCCTCCTGACTAAAATTTTCCTGACTCAGCAAAATTGTTTGCTGACTTACTTACTTTTTTATTTGAGTGCAGTTGCTAAATTTAGCAAAAATGTTGCTAATAAAAAATATATATATATTTTAAACAAATAGAATTGGTTTATTACAGAGTTAAAATTAAAATAATTTTCATCTATTAGGAACATAGTGTGAAGGCTGGAAAAACAAAGTCGTTCTATTTTACTTTTTTAATTTATATTCTGTGAAGGTCTATTGGATGTACTAAAATGTTTAGCAAATTAATTTTAAATTATAGTTTACTGAAATTTTACTAAAATGTTGTAGCTGCTATTAATTTTTCTACAATTCAGAAGACATCTTTTGCTAAATTTATCAAATAAAAAAAATTCCGCAAGGCTCAAAATAGTTAAATTTTCCGTAATAACAGAAAAATTTTCAGTAGCCATTACAGATTTTTTTTTCTTAGTGTATGAATGCATAAAAAAGTTAAATGAAAAATGTTGTCGTTGTTTCTTTTATAATACTCCTGAGAGAATTTTAAAATAAATGACATTTTTAATATGTTCCTATTTATAAATTGCCCTGATATGATTACAAAATATTTTTGAAACTTACAAGTGAAGTCGGTTGGGTTGTTCTTCCAGATTTCGTTAAAATTCGGATATAAGATACACATGGATAATTTTCGTGGACGAGTATTAATGAAATTTGTAAGTGATCTAATGAAGTTTTTTCACAAAGTAAATGACATTTTTCTTAACACTTTCACCACCCTTGTACACATTTAAAAAAAATATACAAAATTTTAAAATGCAATAAGACTTTATATTTTTGAAAAGCAAACGGAAATAAAGTCGCGATATTTGTTAACAAAGTCCAATTAGCTCTTGTCTCCGAAAAAATGGACGTTTGGTGTGTCTCCTAAACTACCAAATCTAGAATCTCGAAATTAGCTTCATCTTATAACCATAATAAAATCAAACAAAGCATTTTTGTATATTTGAATGCTTAAGTGGTGAAAATGAGCTGAGAATTTTCAAAAAATTGATTTTCACATTTTTTGGTTAATATAAGGGGATCCCTAACAATAAGGGTTAGTAATAAGGTTATACTTAATGAGAACGCTTCATAATTTTTATAAAACTTATTTATAATGTATATGAAATTTTTTTTTTATAAAACTTATTTATAATGTATATGAAATTTTAAATATATAAAAAGAAATTTTTCATAAAAGTTTATGAAAAACTGCCTTAATTCAATGAACAGTTTTAATTCACGAATTCCAGTGACACTTCATATATCTAAAGCATAAATACATTGATATCATGCACTCAGTTCTCTCAGTGTAAAGGAGACGAAATTAACAAAAATCGGTAAGAAACATACCTACTTAATCTTAAATTTAGGGGATAAAAATGGGTTTTACAGTTGTTCGAAACATTTTTGTTTTACAACTTATTACAATTTTTTGTATAGCAATGAAAAAGTTATTCAGATATCTTTCATTTGATACCAAATTTATACATTTTTTCTTGAAAGAAGCTTAAAAAAAACGAAAATAACGGAAAATTCGATTATTTTTCACCCCAAATTTTAACCATTAAACGTGGAATTGAGCAGCAAAAGAGGTAACCATTCTTATTTATTTTGTTCCCTCTAGCGCATATTTAAATTTCATGACAATCGTGGGGAACCCATCAGCAGTCCTTCTTTGCACAATCAAACTTATAGTTTTAACCAGGCGCTGATTTAGGAAAATGTTTTGTCGAGGGAAATTAAGGAATTTTTGATTAACTTTTTTTAACATTTTTTTGATTTTTGTATTGAAAACATTTGATTTTGTTAGAGGTAATTCCCAGTTTCCTTCCCCCTGGATCCGCGCCTGGTTTTAATCCTTTACTGCATGACGTTATATATATATGTAGCGAATAATTTGGCTGAATGCAGCGCCTGACATAAGTAACATAGACACATTTTTTTATTAAATACCATAAAGTCAAGTTTCTATTGTAATATTCAGCTTATATGAAAAACGATGGTAAATTTGGAGATACACCCTTTTTGGTTGCTAGAAAATTTAAAAAATCGGTGATTCCAAAAAAAAAACAGTTTTTTTAATTTTTAAACATTTACAATTTATATGCAGTAATAATTAAAAAGTTATTAAACAAACTTAACTAAATATGAAGTTAAAGTTATAAGCTTTCCAACATATTTTGGTTATTATATATTCGCTATATTTTTGGTTATTGGGTGACCTGAAATTTTGACTCTTTTTCTAAAAAGTGAAAATATCGCAAAAAGCAGAAATAGGTGTTCACTTATTTACTATCAAAATATACAACTTTCATTAAGATCAAGAGTTTCATACAGTAAAGGGTTAACCGGCGCAAAAATTCGCTTTTCAAGTGACCTAGTGTGGTTGTAAGTCTAGCTGAGTGTATTACAAAAACAATTTAAAAAGTTTCTATATAACCTCATTTGCTTTTGACACGCCCAAAATTGTCGCCGAAATATGCGGTGTATAGAAAAAATTGTCCTCATCTTAAACGCTAGATGTATGAAAAGGCGCGAAAACTTTGGGGACAGTCCCCAAAGTAAGCAAATGTCCCTAAACTATGCGGGGGAACGAATAAATGTCTCTAGAGTATGCGCTGTGCATACATATATATATATATATATATGTATGCACAGCGCATACTTCAGGGACACGCCCAAAATTGTCCCCGGAATATGCGGTGTATAGAACCAATTGTCCTCATCTTATACGCTAGATGTATGAAAAGGCGCGAAAACTTTGCGGACAGTCCCCAAAGTAAGCAAATGTCCCTAAACTATGCGGGGGGAACGAATAAATGTCGCTAGAGTATGCGCTGTACATACATATTGTTATATATATTGTCCTTCATACCTATATTTAAATTTGTTTATGTAAAAGCTTCGTCTGGGTTACCTTGGCGTATGATCTATATTTTATTATATGTATTATTTATTGATCATACGCCTACGTACCAGTTTTTACATAGAAATATTAATAATGCAGTGCAACGACCGGAATGGAATGAAATCAAAAGCAAATGAAAGTTGACACACTGAACAGTGGACACAGTGACAATGAACGTAAACGGACAACAAAATTCTATTTTGATTAGATTTTCTTTGTGTTTTTACATATTCTATATGTTTAATGAATATGAATGAAACAACAAGATACACAAAATATCTTCTATTCAAATTTTACTTATTAAATTTCCTATACCGAGATACGTTTACGCTTGGCTGATTCACCATGTGTAAACAACAGTAAATGTCATGCGTTTTGTACACTAAACGTGATCACTCTTGAGTGTACGATTTATGTCATCTTATTGAGACATATAACTTAAGACATCTATTGTAAATCAAAATTACTTGTATTTTAAAATAAAATAAACCGTTGAACCGATTTAATTAATTTTTTTTTTTCTTTGTAACTTTGTAAAGATAAATAGAATAACCTACATTTTTATAAAAATATAATTTTAAATAAAAAAGTTCTCATAAAAAAAAATTTTTTGCCATAAAAATAGCATTTTTTGTAATAGTAACGTACTGAGAATAATAAAATGTACTTCGTAATATCATTAGAAATATGTTTTATAATGAAGCCAACATCAAAAATTCATTTTTTAGCCTAAAAAAAAGTAAAAACCCGTTTTTTCCATGACAATCTACAAGAAATAGCAAAATTTGTATGACAGCGCCATCTAGCGTGAGTTTAAGGTAAAAATAAATATCAAAAATTTATTGATCGACCCCAAAAAACAATAAGATGCCACAACTTTCCAGGATAATAAAAATAAATAAGCTTTATTTTATCAAATTTTTGATAATTTTTTCTTGTTAGACAGCATTCCAAAATCACCAACTTCAAAAGCGTATAAAAAAATCTCGCACTAAACTAAAAAAAAACCTTGAGGGTTTTGTTATGGAAAATGTCAACTTTCATTCGCTTTTGTTTCATCCCATTCTGATTCCGAAAGAAACATTTGTAACTCAAATTTTTTAACCAATTTTGAAATTTTAAACGCTATTTAAAAGAGATTTTTATAAAAAATACATATTCTGGACGAAAATCTGAGCATTCCAAAAAAATCAAAAAATTCACCATAAGTTTGAGGGAAATTAATAAATCCAAAACATGACTCAGTAAATCAAATAAATTTGAATATTTTACGAACAATGATCAAAAAAAAAATATTTTGACGCCTATAGAAAATTGTGAAGTTTAAAAATGTTCTATTTTCTATATTTATTTTTGTATGTATTTTGCATTTATCCCAAATATTGTTTTTAACGTTTATTCTCGCGTTTAAATGTCGTTACATTCAAAATTAAAACATCAAATGCTAGACAAAACATACTTTCATTTGATCATAATTATGTCTGAAATTAGAAATGATGTATCACAAATATATTTTTAAAAATTAATTAAAATATTTTCAATATATCAGGAAACACGGTATTAGAACCCGGGTCTCCAGGTTGTCAGTCATCCGCCCTAGCATCTGAGATATCTCGACTTGATATACTTGATAGATAAAAACATATGCACAATATGCCCTTACTTTCCAGCTTACAAAAACTTAAATATACGTAGTTATATATGTACTTCTTGAAGTGAAAATTTTGTCTAAAAATAGATTTTTAAAAATTTTTGAGGTCATTGCTTTATATTTAAAATAATAATAAAAATAAGTATTTATGGGTAACTCATTATGTTTTGCATTAAAATAATGGGGAATTAACTAGTTATTAGTAAGTCCTTATTATTTGTGTTAAAGTAATGCAGAGAGTAAGCAGGTGACATTACTGGTAGTGAGAAAGTAATGACATCTCATTACCGTTTCTGCACTGGGTATATAATCACTTATATGGTAATGCTTTTCTAGACTTGGAAACTAATAAAATTATAAACTAGAATTTATTTCAATTTTGAAATATGATAAATTTTTCACCAACCTACGGCTGTAAGAACCAAACTTGCGCTCTTCTTACATTACAAACGTAACAATACCAAGTCATGACCGTTTAGCGATCACAACCAAGTATGTCCTCGAATCTAATGGAGCTAAATTTCAGTTCTCTTTCCTATTTGCTTTTTCTCTTATTGTATATTATACTCAGAAGTGACAACACTAGCAACACAAATATTCTATTTTTAGATTTTTGTTTATTTTTCTAATCTCCTCCGTCTCTATTTCACAATGTTACCAGTTTCACGTATGGTTTTTTACGTTCAGCGTTGACAACTTTTGCGGTTTAAGTTGAGACATCGCCACAGGGCAAATTATATAATGTATTTTAGTACAGTGTTATTTTTCACGTCATATAGACAGTCGCATTTAATTTTTAATTAATATGCATTTGACAAATTTAATTTAGAAATGTTGAGGTTAAGAAGAAGAATTAACGTTTTTCTCTAAAAATTATAAACACTATTAATTTTTAAATCAGACTACACTAGTTTCTGTCTCTTTTTTATGGACAGGCTTCATCAGTGATTTTGTTTATAAAAACGTTTTATGTAGGGTTTAAAGCTGATTAAGTGGCTACCATAGGTAATGCACATCAAAAGATTTTTTAAAATACAATTATCGGAAATTTAACCTGATGACAGTTGACAGTTCCGACATATTCATGCCTAGAATGGTCCACTTTAGCGAACAGGCCACACTAGCGAACAGCCCTTTAATATAATAATTTGTAATATAAGTTTTTAATACTCGTAATTTATGAAACTCATTTGTAGTTCGAAAGCTATAATAAATTTTATGTTTATCACAGTTCCATATTTACAAGTTACATTCGAGTTTATTTGAGAAGACCTAACATTAATATTTTTAAAATTGAATTGTATATTTAACATAATATATAGACCATCCTATTATATTATATATAGTCTTATAGTATAATGTATAATTAAATTAAATTTGAAAAAAATCGCTTCTAATTGTTAATAAATTAATCTAAAATGATGCAATTAGATGTAATTTGATACAATTTAATCGGGACATTTTTCGGATAAAATTTTATATAATTAATTATTGCGACATATTAAATTTGAAGCAATTATATGAAGATGGCTGTTCGATTATTTAATCGGGAAATCTGTATTTTATTTATCTTATAGATACAGAGGTGTATTTTATTTGTTTTGTTATTTGTAATGCAATTTACCACGAATAGATGGCGCTTAGTTATTTGCAAGCCCGTTTTAATGCAATCAACTAAAAATGGAACTAAATGTTAGTAGATTTTGCAGTTTTTTTGCTGTTTGTATTTCACTAATATTTAGCAAAATAATTCTGTTAACTTTACTTAATTTTTCTGCAATGTCTTTTTTAATATATTTTTAATAACTTTTTCTGCTGACTTTACACACATTTTTCTATGAGCGTAGGTATTTCCATTAAAACATTTATGTATTAAAATAACAAAATCCTTTGAAAATGTCCTGAAATATTTAGAAAAACACTTCATGTTTTAACAAATTTTCCACATGCTTCAAATACCAAAGAAAAAAATTCTCTTCATATAAAACACTATTACAAACATTAATAATTAAGAAGTTGCAACTTTTGCAAACCTGGCTTTGTAATAGATATTTTCAAAAGGAACATATAATTATATTTAATTTGAGATACATTTCGTTTGTAGCAAATTCACAACTTTAAAATTTTTAACAGGAGAAATTTTGAAAAGGGAAAAATAAATTACTTTAAAAAATCGGTCATTAGTAATCAATGTGGAATTTAGTGAGCATTTTTTCAAATTTTAATCTTTTCAGATTCGTTTAAAAAAGCAAAAATAAATCTGAATTACATGCAAAATTCAGCTAAATGTTTGATTAATGTTATTTAAAAAAACAAATGTAAAGTTTTCCATATAATTTTTATGCAAATATAAATCCACCCTTTTAAATTTATTAGTTCATATTTTTTAACCAATATTCTGCTTTTCTTATCTTACTAATATTTAGTGAGAAAATCTTTAAATTACATTTTAATAGTTTTTTTGCTATTTATGAGCATACAATTTTTTAAAAAATTGTGAACGACAACTTAATGTTGCGTTATTATGAACTAACTTTCACCCCTATCCAACAATGCGGTGTCTAAAGCAACAGTCAGAATTTCTTATCTGCTACAAATCTCATTTGTTTCGCATTGTATTGTTGTTACTGTTTTGTATATCCTTCTGAAGTACTATACTCGTTCATAGTCAATTTTATTTACGTCGCATACCAAGGGATTACACCAAACATAATTACAACAATAAACAACAGCAACAACAGCAACAACATCCAGTACATTGTTATTTTGTTGACTTCATTATAACCACTACCATAGTGCCAGTCACTATGTCGCATGTGTATAAAACATACAAATTGTATTGCGCCTTACGAATCAAGGACCAAAGAAAAATCCTGGAAAATAAGTTTTGTATGTATTTGCTTAATTTACGTGATTAAGAATTTGGCAAGCAAAACAATAAGAAGAGAAAAATAAACAAGTCGCATAATGGTGAAAATATAAGTTGCATATTTTTTTTTGGCAAAGGATGTTGACAGAAGAGGCTAAAATGAAAATGAGTATTAAGTGGTGAGTTCTTATATGAGAGCGAATTTGCCGCATTAACTCTATAAGGTTGGTGTAGGTTGGATTGTGGACCTACAGTTTACATTTGATAGTAACTAATTTTCAAACAAAATATTTAAAAAAAAAAAACCAATAGTTGATAATGGGTTCAAAGCTGAGTGCATGGTACGAGCTTAATGCAAACTTTCATTAAATTATTGAAAAGTTTCAATGAACGAACTATAGCAATTTCATTTAGTTAATGCTTCCATTCTCAGCAATATTTTTTACAACTGGTTACCACGGAATCTTTTCCAGAATATCTTCTTTTACTACTGGTTTCATGGTTAAATGTAAAAACAAATTAGAACTTAGAACTTTCTTTTCAGCAACACTGTTTTTGGCAGCTCTGCTGTTTTCGTGTAACATGTTACTGTTAAACATGTTCAGTTTGGTCTATAATTTAACCATGAATCGACTTACAAACGAACAACTCTTGCAGATTATTGAATTTTATTATCATAATTCATGCTCGGTTAAGAAGGTCATCGTGCAGTTCTTCCAATTTATGGGCAGCTTGGGCGACCTTCTGAGGCGGCTATTCGGAATCTTGTGACTTAATTTCGCACCAAATATACATTATTGAACATTAAACCACCAACACGTATACGTAGAGTGCGGACAGAGGAAAATATCGCAGATGTATCCGCCAGTGTTGTTGATGACGGTGAATTATCGATTCGCTGGTGCAAGAATTGAAGCCACACGACCTACCACAACGGCTAACTTTTGGTGAATGGGCGCTTGGATGAAGATCCACTTTTTTATCGGAAAATTGTGTTCAGCGACGAAGCTCATTTCTGGTTAAATGGATACGTGAACAAGCAAAATTGCCGTATTCGTTGTGAAGAGCAGCCAGAAGCATTGCAAGAACTGCCAATGCATCCCGAAAAATGCTCTGGTTGGTGTGGATTATGGGCCGGTGGCATCATTCGACCGTAATTTTTCAAAGGCGACGAATGCAGGAACGTTACAATGAATGGCAAGCGCTACCGTGCGATGATTACAATTTTTTTTTTCCGTCAACCATTGTTTTCTTTGTGTTAAGAAGTCTCATTAACAAATTTCTTAGCTTAATCCAACTGTAATTCTGTAGCAATACGCCAGTTTTAATATCACTTAAAGCCCATTTTTTTGAATAACAAAAATACTTGAAAGTTATTGGGTATATTTCTTATACCAGTTAATGAATGCGTCTCCAAAAACTCTTTCATTTGGTATCCCATTTATCTAAAATTTCTCTAACTAAACTCAAAATAAACCGAAAAAAGTTTTAACCCTATTTGTAACAAATAAAAAATATGTGTCCTTATTATTTTTCTTTTTATTTTCTTTAACTCATATGTAAAGATCAGGGATCATTGCAGGAGACTCTGCTTAATGACGAGACGTTAGTGCTCGGAACAAAAACACAAACAATTTCAAAAAATAAAAAATACTTTGTGCGCCCCGGTAGGCTAGTTGGTAGCGTGCTAGCTTATCAGTGCGGGGGTCGTGGGTTCGATTCCCACCAGATGCACTGGTCTGTTTTCGCTACAACGCGCCGAAGGCCATAGTAGCTAGTGCTCGGTTAGGGTAATAGCATATAATTTGTAATTATATGATTATTAATTAATAAAAAAAAAAAAAAAAATAAAAAAAAAAAAATACTATATAGTTGTTTGTTATGTGATGGGACGATTGTTGATGTAACTTCTTTATTGAATGCATGAAACTTTTAATAATTAAATGTTTTGTTTCATAAATTTTATGAAAACTTGCATTAGTTTCATGAAGAGTTTCATTGGACGAGTTCCAGTATAAAACATAATTGCTTCTATACAAAAATTTATTAATATAATGCAAATAACTCACTTATTGTATCATAACGTTTTTATTAAAAAATTTTTAATTTTTCTTTAGGAAAAAATTTCCCGAAATTTATTTTTTTTCAATTGCTGTTAAATTAATTTAAATGCAAGCATTTTATTTTTTACCGCTCCCCCGTGCAGTTTCAGTTAAATTGGGAATAAAACAAATTTCCGGGCAACATATTTTCCTCTTGCACGAAACAGACCAGCCAGAATTGACGTTACCCCCTAAAAATGACCAAAATTTGTTTAAATCTTTTAAGCGGTATAACTCATAAACTAGTGGTTTTCGAGAAATATGCTAGGTTTTTACCTATCAATGATGCGTCATGATTTTGAAAGATGTAAAATTCGAAATTTGTATCATAGCTTTTATGCTACAAAATACCCGGGAATTCCCGAAGTATTTCCCGGGAATATTTTTGGTAATGTTAGCAATGAATATACTATTAGTTTTGATAGTCGTGGTATATTTAATAACGAATATTTTCAAAATATGCTTTAAGATGCCTCAAAAACTCAATTTAAAAATTCAGAACATGTGTTTAATGTATTTTTTTTTTTTGCCGAAATTAAGACAGAATAAATCGGCACTGGCAATTATAGCATGGACCAAATTTATAAAACTGCTATCTAAAATTTAAAGTCACTCCATAATGAATGACTTCAGTCTGTTTTTGAAGATCCTTATTGGAACTAATTGTACGGATAATATTTGTTAATATAAACTTCTATTAAAATTGTTCGAATATTTTGTCTAACCTAAATTAAGAATAGATTTTTGGGTATAAAATACTAATCTCAGCGTAGAATGTTGCCGCATCTTGCGACTGTTATCAGAAAGTGAAAAATGTTATGTAAAATTGAAGTTAAATTGACGAAGTCCATGCTTAAATTATAATAAGTATACTTACATACTTAGTAACAGTAAAAAATCAAGATATAAGAATTCCAATTTAAATTTTTCTCTGATATCCAAGTTATAGGTGCGTAAAGTAATGTACTACCTTGTATACTCCTTACCTATACCATTATTTTCCAATTAAAAGTAATGAGGTACCGATAATGGGTTATATAATGCATTACTTTGTAATGCATACTAATTACTTTCAGTATTATTTCGAAACAATAGTTGGTTAATGTATGTATACTCCTTACCTTCAACATTATTTGGAAACATAAAGTTATGAGTTACCAATAGTTTGACACTCATGGATTACCTTGTAATGATATATCATTACCTTTTACATTATTTCAAAACATAAAATAATGAAATATAAATGTAAATCAATAATTAAAATATTTTTTTGACCATTTATATTTAGACACATTACATTGTGATTTTATGTAATCATGAGCGTAAGGTACATATATATGTTTAACATCACAAACGAAAGCTCGAATCCCAACATTTCGTTATTATACGTGACGATAGCTCAGTTGATAGAGTTCTCGCCTAACTACCAGATACCTTAGGTTCGAATCTCAGCGCCTAATATGTAGTTATATTTAAAAATATTTAAATCATTTTCAATTCTGCCTCAAATCATAGTTAAAATTTACCAATACAATTGAGATAATTAGAAAAGTATAATTTTTTAAATACTTGGTCCTACGAACGAGTCTTCTTAAAGGAGACTTTGCTACTTAATACGAAACTTTAAGCATTTATTATTGATCGGGAATTCCAGTTATTCCGCTTCCCAGAAAATGGGAAAGTCCGGTAAAGAAAAACTGTAATTATAAGACTGCAAAAAAAAGGACAAATCGTGTAGACAGTGCCCAGCAAAAAATAGTGCTTCAAAGAAGCGCTTCCGGAAGGCATTATTCAATTATGAAGCGCTTCCGGAAGGCATTCCAGAAAGCATGATTTTTGTTCGCAATGTCCCACTTGGTATGTCTCTTTAAGCAGTTGAAAAGCGCTTCTTTCATGTGCTCTTAGAAGCAATAAATGCATGCCTTCTAAAAAAGCGTTTTTTCTAGTGCTTCCAGAAGCGCTAAAATAATGTGTAATTAATAAAAATTAAAGCGCTTATTCACTTCTTCAAAGAAGCAGTAAAATATATGCTTCAATAAAGCGCTATTAAAGGCATTCTTTTCAATGACTTCCAGAAGATGTTCTGGACGAGCTTCTGGAAGAGCTTCTGGAAGAGCTTCTGAAAGAGCTTCTGGAAGAGCTTGTGGAAGAGGTTCTGAAAGAGCTTCTGAAAGAGCTTTTAAAAAACTACAAGTTAACAAAAGTATGAATTACAAAGATAGGTTCTGCCAAAAGTTTTAAATTCTTTAGTAGTATTCTTGATATAATATTTTTTTATATTTACTTTGATGTTAGATGCATGTGGAAAATAAGTTTAAATTTAAATTCTTTTCCTTTTTTCTGGCTTTTCACAGTTTTTTGCAATTGTTTGGTATTGAAACTACTTTTTCCGAAGAGCTATTCTAAAACGTATTCTTAAATATTTCTTATAAGTGTAAACCATGGCTCCATAACATAAAGAGCATGTTTTTCTTGAGTACTTCAAATTTTTTAAATTTCAGACATGCTTTCAAAAAAGAATGATATTTATTAATTCCCCTTTTTAACCCCTAAACCATTTTTTCAAATTTCTTAATTTGAATTTCGGAAATTGCAGACGTGTTCCTATACAAATAAATTAAGTTTTAACTCCTTTCTTGCTAGAAATAATTTAAGACCGCCACATCCAAATTTAAGCGAAATCGAATGGTGACGGAGGAACCTTCATTGTAAGATCGAAACTATTAATCAAATTTGTCTAAAACCACTTTTGTACCGAATATAAAATAAAATTTCTAAAAAAAATTGTACCTAACTAACAATTCAGTAATTTATAGTTTTATAAAATAAAATGATTTAAATATTTAATTTCTTTTTAATATAAAAACAAAAGTATATTCATTAAAATGCAGTTTTGTTAAGATTTTTTTAAAATTTTTTTTAAAAAAATCTTTAATATTTTAAAATAAGAACTAAAAACATAACTAAAGCTGGTTTTTATTAAAATTCTAATGTCAGGTTTGCAATATGGCAATTAAAAAAGATGAACAAAAATCAACAATATTTTTCTAAAAAAAATTAAAAAATTGCATTTTGCACTGCATTTTGCAAAATTTGGTTAAAAAATGTTTAGGGTTGTCTATGACGTGACTTTAATGAGTTAAATGAATTTCTTTGCATATTGGAACTTTGAATGTTCTTTGAAAGCATTAAAAAATTTCATTAATTTTTATGAAAAAAATTTACAAAAATTTAATTTCATACAGTTAATTAAGTTTTCACTACATAAATTAAACTGATTTATTGATACTTTATTGCTTAATTGTATGCATTCTTCATTGCTTCATTGTATGCATTTTTTATTGCTTCATTGTCTGCATACTTTATTGCTTCATTGAATGTATACTTTATTGCTTCAAAGAAGGCATTTGGGAAGCACTACAGAATGCCTTAAATAATTGCTTTATAGTATGCATGACGGTGAAGCTCTATTTTGGAAGCATATAAAGGCAGCAACTGCTTACCAAATCGATTTTTTTTGCTGGGTGTGTGATAATGGTTTAAGTTGATATATTTATATTTACTAAAATTTAGAAAGGTTAAACAATTTTAATAAATTTGACATCATAAAGGTGACATGAACATTTTTAGTATCACGTTAAATTTAATTAATTTTTTTTTATTTCATTTTAAATATGTACAGCTGCGGTCAATTAAATAGTAGTGTTTTAACCATTGTTCTTTAATGCTTATGTTCAATTTGTCATTTTATTTATGTTCAATTTCTAATACTAATAATATAAACTTTTTACTATAAATAAGTTATTTGAACCAAATCCTTGAAAAGAGCTGAAAGGATCCTATTTCATAAACCATCCACATTTCCTGTTCAATAAATTCGATGCTGCATCCGTGGAGAAAATAATAATTTCATTGATGGCTGATTACAACATAAATTTTATATTACATTGAGTTTTGATGGCGGAATTGTCGATTAATTAAACTGACCCCATTACCAGCAAGTAAATTACTTTACAAATTTCATTTGGGAATCCCAAAATTGCGAATTCCAATCTATTCGTAATGATAAATCAATTGTGCGTTAAAAATTTTAATAGCTTTTGAAATTATTTCCTACTATTACATACTATAACGTAACTTCAACTTGCAGAAAAACAAGACTGAAGTCACTAATACCTCATTGCAATTATGTCACATTTTCTTTAAATTCTTTTTTTGAGTGGACTTGATTAAAGTCTATTTGAGTTCTTGTGCGCTTATTTATGGTTTGCGTGTATCAGTTTTATCTCTTCTTTGTATTTCCTCAAAAAAGTGATGACAGCGACCTCTTGCGAATAAAATAAAATACGTTTTGATGTTTTTTTCCATATAGTAATAAAAAAAAATCGTACGATTTTATTTTAGATTATTTATAGATAGTATTTTAAAAGGTTATTAGAATCACTACTATTTGAACGATCGAATAATATATCGCTCATTTACTTCAAGACTGTCATAAGTCAAAAAATGCGATTTTGAGTTAATGATGCAGATTTATTAGTTAGTTTAGTTATATTGTGTAAAAAATTTCATATTAATATCATATATACTCTTCGAGATAGAGGATAATAAATTTTATTTTTACTTTAAAGTGGGTGCAAAGAGTATATACTTCATAGAGAAACTGTGCTACTCAAGGGGCTCTCCATAATTAGCTCTCCACAACTCTCACTAAGAGAAAACAACAATAAAACCACCTATTTATAAAAAACGTGACTATAAATAGAGAAAAGGTCGGGCGAGGCAGATATGGATAAAAACTTTAAACTCGTTTTCTGCGAAATTGTGTTTTTTGAGTTATGTCAGTCTTGCAGTAAATGAGCGATATGAACATTTTGAAAAAATTTCAATACATAGCCAAACTTTGGTAATGGATGCGATAATATGTATACTCCTATAATGTATACTCCTGTATACTCCTGATAATGTATATTCCTTACCTGTATCATTATTTTACAAAAGTAACGAGTGTAACGATAATGGGCTCCATACTGAATACTTTGTAATGGGCACTCCTTTCGAAACATAAAGTAATGAGTTACCCATAATTGTGTACTCACGGATTACCTTGTAATGATACATCATTACCTTTTACATTATTTCGAAACATAAAATAATGACTTACCGATCATCAGTTACATTATGCATGAAATATAAACGTAAAGTATATTTAAAATATTTTTTTGAAAATCTATATTTAGACACAATACTTTGTGATTTTTATAAGCATGAGGGTAAGGTATATATTTTTAAAATCACAAACGCAAACTCTTAGCACAACAATTCATTTACATTTTAAGCTACTTATTATTATATGTGAAGATAGCTCAGTGGGTAGAGTTCTCGCCTAACAACCAAAAGACCCCAAGTTGAATCCCAGCGAGACCACGTTATTATTTAATTAAAAAAAATTTTGTAAGAAATTTTTTAATAATTGTTTTTTTTATGAAAATCTATTTATAGACACATTACTTTTCCCACCATATAACCATATAAGTAACCAGTTACGTTACCCCTACAAGGTAATGAGTCCACATATTACTTTTAGGTCATCGCCTGTAAAATTCATCAGTGATGTAAGCTGTATTGTAATGAGTGAAGCCCTATGGCGATACATTACTTTACCCATTATTTGGTAATGGTGGTTTTGCTGGGTAGTTAAAGAAAAGCAGTCTGAAAAATAATTTGACAGGATAAATGAATACCAAATTACTCTATTCGCGGATATAACATTTTGTTTGATACTGAAATAATTCGGGTAGATTTTTCAGCTTTCCTAAATTCATTATGGGCAGTACTATTTTTATGACCCCAACTGTAGGCATGCAAATTAGGTATAAAATATAGTTTTAAATTTCTTAAGAATTATCATAATTAAATCTTTTATCTTCGTAAATACCTACAACTACGTCAAACTATACAACAGCAGTGTTTACTCTAATGTCATTGTAACTGCTCACTGCGGGTTATGTTGTTGTTGTTGTCGTTATTGTTTTTATTGTTCAAGAAGAAGTAATAAACAAAAAATCTAAATATAAACAAAAAACTTGAGCATATAAACAAAAACATTATACTACTACATAATAGTAAAATCCTTATAGTAAATAGACTAGAATGTAATAAAAAACCATCAACGACATACAAAAAAAAAAAACTAAAACACAATCTCAAAACCAATACACCATGGGAAAATATTGTCCTACTTTTTACAACAAGATGGAAAAACGCAAAATGAGGAACACATCTAAACAATCTATGAAAATAAAAACAAAAACGCACTTAAATATTTCCCCTAATAAGCAAAATACAATGAATGTATAACCATCTCTCTCGCTACGTGAAAATTGCAATCCACTGAAAGCTATTAGATGAAAAAAAACTGCGCAGATCTTTCAAAAAAAGGATACAGCATCCTCAAACATTTCGGGAAAATATTGAATTGAGCTGCTTTCAAGAAGCTGTATATACATTTCTATGTTGTATTCCTAAAATGTTGTATTGAATTCAAGACAATTTGTTACAAAAAGCTTTTGTTTTATACGGGTTTAAATATGAGAGTTTTCTAAATGAAAAATTGTTCCTTTCAGTTGTAGTTGGATAGGATAACATTGTAGACGTACAATTGTATTTGTTAAATTACAATAAAAACGGATGTGTATTTTCAATAGAAAAAAAATATATACAAGGTATACAAAAGAAAAATTTTGTAGTGTGTAACAAATTTGTATACATATAAAAAAGGAATTTAAAAAAAAAAAAAAAAA